>JAPYZP010003965.1:0-30921 GCA_030522985.1 Torymus sinensis
ATCACATGTTTGTCCACCTCGGCTTCGCCTCGGCCGACAATTACATGTGATCTGAGACATTTCTTACTTTTCTGGCCATGGGTCGTAATATACTATTCGTCGGCGTGCCCCTCAGGAAATTTTTCTTTCTTTTTGTATCCACTTGTTTGCTAAAATATAAGAACATAATTATAATATGGTTATTTAGGGATCCACAAGTGGCCTTGTATTTATATCATTTTTATTCCTTTAATGGGAAGACAAATGATTTTTAATCTTGCTTTATATTACAAAAAAAAGTGATATTAATTATCTGGTTAAAAAGATACATCTATTCAGTGTATTATTCTATCAGGACTATTCTATTTCTCATAACAGGTAAACAATTTTGGTGATTATTTTTATTAGTTTAGTATAACTATTGTACTTAATAGTAAAAGCTTTTTAATCATTTAGTTATTAACTGTACAATTTTTTTTTCTTCAGCAGTTTACAAAATGCTCTTCTATGACGCAAAGTTTCAAATAAGCGTATGATTGGTTGTAAGTCGATTACTTAGGTGTAAATATATTTACAAGTTAAGATTCATAGGTAAGAATATAAAATAAAAAAGGAGAAAGTATTATAGCCTGCTACAATCGCGAAATTTAACGTACTAAACAAGCCAAACCAAACATCAGTAGAAGTCATAAAATTTTACAGCATCCTATCTATTCTTATCAACCATTTAAGTACAACTGTAATAAAAGACGTCAATGTTTGTTAGTCAGATAATATTTCTTATATATATGTAGATTGTAATGGGGTGGCGGGGGTATTTAGACTATTCGCTATAACATTGAAGTCAATTAGTGACTTCTTTTAGTTTCAGATTATTGTGTGCATTTCGAAATACTAAATCATTGGGAAACTGAGTAGGTTAAAATACGATATTTTGGGCAATAGGTAAATTCTTAATTCGAAAATGCGATATTCGGAATTTAGAAGTCTGGCACAAACGGCAATACATAAGTCGAAGAAAATAAATTTGTTAGTCGACTTCAATTTTATCATAAATCATCTAAACATACATAGCTCTCTCTCCCTCTCTCTCTCTCTCTCTCTCTCTCTCTCTCTCTCTCTCTCTCTCTCTCTCTCTCTCTCTCTCTCTCTCTCTCTCTCTCCATCCCAATCTTTCTCTCTCTCCCCCCCCTCACGCACCCTCCCTTTTCCCTTGATTACTATTGAGTTTATGTGAAAATTAAAAAAATGGTCGACATTTTTAAAAAGAAAGTAATAAACGTACCTACTGTCACTGCTTTTTTTCGTTGCTATAATTAATATCCTTTATCATGTCATTGTAATTAGCTAATAAAATCATTAAAAGGAGGTTTCACTATTCGGTTTATCATTTTTTAAGAGAGGATATATATATATATATATATATTGTCACGGGGTGGTTATTTCCAATTCCGACGTCGGTACGGCACGCCGTGAAAATATATAAGAGAAGAATAATGTAAACACAATAGAAATCCTGAGTTCCAATTAATCCTTGTATTACAAATTAGATTTAAAAATATTTTGTAAAGCAATATAACTCTCTCTTTTTTCCTATAGCTTGAAGAATGCTTGAACTGGGAAACCTTCCAAAACATAAATAAAAGTCGAAGAGAAAACTTTTAATGCGTTTTTTTTTGTGTAACAAAATATTTATTTCTTTAAAAGTAATTGGTCATCGAGTAGAAAAAGTATATAAGAATCACAAATTTTAAGTTTCAAATATAAAATTTTAATTTGTTTATTTTTTTAATAATTTTTATGCTTCAGAATTTTTAAAGAAATCAATATTTAGATATGCAAAAAAGAATAAATTAAAGGTCTTCTCGTTTATCTTGATTTGCTTCTTTGACTTTTAAGTACATGAACACTTTTAAATAACAAAATCCAACTCCTACCATCTGGAATCAATTTAATTTGATTTTTATTTAATGTACGAAGGGTTTCAGAGCTTTTGTGAAACATATAAATTGATTAAAAAAAGTAAAATTATAATGATGAATTGCGACTCCAATATTATTAAACAAACACCAATATTACTAGAAATGTCAGTAATTAAAAGAAAAAAACCATGTTTGTAAATAATTACTTTAAAATTTATATCCAGTTCGTATTTTTTCACAAATACATGAAACAGGATAAATTTATCCAATAATTATTAATAAAATTGCAAAAATCTGATTTTATATTTGATTAGTTAAGCACTATTGACCTATGATGAAATATTGAAGTCAAGGACATATGAGTCACGTAATAGAAGACATGAATTTTGCGGGTACCCTTGTTATAGTCTACTGTTTACTCAGATAAATCTTTTGCTGCTGAGCTAACTTGGGGGAATGAGCATAACGTTAGATTGTGATTCAATATATTGGTTCTGATAACAAATCGCCAAGTGACAAGATAAGTTAGCATTATTTTTGTAAAAAAAAATAGGATACGTCAATATTTTTGTTGTGGAATTTATATCAATTCGGATACCTGTAATTCCAAACCTTTTTTATTGTGCTTATTATTACGGAAATATTTTTTTATTTTGGTATTAAAAGACGAACTGTATTGATCGCTTTTATACTGGCAATTTTTCGTTTTGAATTGATTTCCATGGACTATTCATATATCACTTCCATTTTTTATTGAAATAAATAGATATTCTTCTTTGACGTTGAATGACGATTTTTAAATGATTTCCATTCGAATACTACTCATACGATTATATATTGAATATTGCCAATCGTCGTGAAAATGTAAGAGAGGCGGATTAGTGACAGACTAAAAGGTATACCGTCTAATGGTTTCTTCGAAGTGCGTAAAAGGAAGATCAGAAAGTGTATTTACTCCGGGAATAAACCTTAACTCTCTTATAGTAAGATAAAAGTTATAGATTGAGTTATTTGATATAATTATCGAATTTCCCAAAGTTTTTGGTGACTTTTATCTTACAAGGAGAGTGCGTAACCTTTGGGTCACAGATTTATACCAAATTGAAAAAGCTTGTTTTAGAGTAAAAAAATATTGAACCCCTGTTTCAGGATTTATTCTCATAGGCCTTTTTTCTCGAGATATGTGCGATGTTATTTTAAAAATGCGTTATTTTGTTAAAAAATGATGTATCTTCTATTGTATGTAACTCTGCAAGTATTCCTGTTACAAAAATGAGCGGAAGAAATTATAAAAGTAACAAGCTTTATTTTGAGCACTGTTTCGACTAAAAATATCGATTTTTCAGAAAGTTATGAGAAATCAAAGATAGTTTAGAAAAAATGATTGAAAATAGCAGCATTAAAATCCTTTATAAAAGGCGAATAAATCCTGGAACAGGGGTTCAATATTCTTTTATACTTAAAAACAAGATATTTCAATTTGGTACAAATTCGTGACCCAAAGATTAAGCACTCTTCTTGTTAGTAAAAGAAACATTTGAATTTTCAAAAATCTTAACTGATTTCCAGTTCGACTTCCCGCTCTTATCCAGCTCTAAATATAATGAAAAGACAGTGGAACATGTTACCGCAAACTATCATGAATAAACCATCTACGATCTATCGCTCTGTCCAAATCAGCGGCTCGCTCTCTCTCAAAGACTTTCTGATTAATTTTTAATTTGTATGCTTATTTTTTATATTATATTTTATATACCTCTGTACTATGTTCAATATTCTTAAGGATCCAAGGCCCGTATAATCTTAATAAATAAATAAATAAGTAAATTGTATATTATTAAAAATTTATTAATTCGTTTCTAACTTTATCGCTAATTGTAAAGAAGGTATCATTTGTATTATTTTTATAGCTCGTAGCAATATATCTAAGAGTTTTTAAACTACTATCATCAATCCTGACAGAATGTCGGATCAGCAGAGTAACTTCTTATACTATATATTATAAGCTCTATACTAAGGTTTGCGATACACAAGAAAGAACAGGAACAGCTAGAGAAAATAACGTGAGTTACTATATCGATCTACATATACCGGGAATAGAGTATAATAGATGTGAGGATAGTATATATATAAAGATATAGTAGTTTATTTTATTTTTATAGCTGCTCCATTAATAACTGTTTCTGTTCTTTTTTTTGCGTATAACATGCCTAAGTATATAAATTATACTTAAGGAATTGACGTTTTATTATTTTATCAAAATCTTGAAAATATTATATACTGTGCTTTGTTGCATGATTATAAAAAAAAGAAAAAAAATTAAATTTTGGAAGGTGATAAATGGATATCAGACGAACCAATTTGATAGACGACTAAAGTTTAGTAAAGGCCGACGTTTCTAGAATATTTTTTATCTCCCCTCTTCAGGGCAATATACTCTGTGCGTCACCATATGGAGGATCGTAGATAGTTGAAATTCATTTTGTTACATTTTTCCGCTTTGTGGAATGGGTTAAATTGGGTCTTCCTGAGTTTCACACATTATCGATCCATCATGGCTCATTTTTTATACACCTGTATAAGTCAAACCACGGAACAATACTGAATGGTGACGCACGAAGTATAGGTATTGCCCTGAAGAGGGGAGTTAAAAATACTCCTCAATCGTCGGCCTTTAATAATCTTCGAAACTGGGAATTTTCACATGCTTATCGTACTGTAGCTCTGGTGGTTCAAAATCCACCTAAAAATGTAGGTCCCCATTGCTGCGCGAATTACTGAGGGTGGACAAATTGCATCTAAAGTGTTCACTAGCACAGCAATGTAGAGCTACATAAGAAAAATAAAGTGGACTTCAGATAGCTGTAAAATATACAAAAAAAATATATCTATATGTTTTTGTCAACTTTGCTTGAAAACAAACACAAAAATGAATAAACTTTTTTTATTAAATTGGACGAATAAACTACACACAAAACATAATCAAACTCTCTTACAATTGAAAAGTACATACGAAATATTTCTCCACGTTGCCGTATTACCTCGATTTACCTTATATTCAATTGCTTATTAATTTGAAGCAAAATATTTTTCTCATAACACCATGCTCTTTTTATATAAAATTATTTTTATTATATTTTACGTGCGCCCAAAGACAAACAATGAAATATTTTGTGAAAAGTGAAAATATCAGTAATCTATAAGGAGATAAATCTTTTTAAAATTTTTTATGATTCAATTCCGTCAAATGAAACATATCAATAAATACTTTGTTTCATTTCAATAATTTGAGATAGATATTCAAGATTGTCTTCAAAATATATAACTTTTTTTTCTAGTTTATTATGTATGTATGCTAACGAATTTTTAAAAAATTCAATGGGTAACAATAATAAATATTTGTAAATTTCTTTTCTAATTCAAAATATTATAGTGAAATAATTATAATTATTTAAGTATAACAATGAATGAATAAAAGTCATAAATTTACACTTTATATTTAAAATATAATTTACATAACTTATCCCGTCTTAACATTCTTTGTAGAATTGGATGAACAAAACAATGAAAGAATAATTGTATAAGAAAAAACAAATTAAAATGAAAATATCGCGCGAGGAAGCCGTCCGTAGCGAAGGAAGGAGGCCCTTTAAGAAACTATATGAAATTGCTTATATTTGACTCTAATTTTATCTTAATCATTTTCTGTAATGTTTTTTAATCATCATAATTAGCAAATTAAAAATATGAATAATATATCTAAATAGTTTTTCTATCAGTTTATTTCGGAAATATAACATTATCGTTATACTTACTCAATTAACAAAGGCATATTATATTGCTTGTTTAATAAGTTAATTTTCAATTAGATAATTAGATATAAATTGTATATATTTAACATTGGTGGATTCCTTTTCTTGTGCCCAGATAAAAAAACTAATAAATAACTTTTTGATTTTATAATCCTTTAATCAAGTATTTTAAATTACTGCAAATAAAATTGAAAAAACAAATAGAATTTTGAATGCATTTCAATCTCTCTTTGAACAGATGATTGATATTTTTTAAATTTAACTTTTAAAGTAGTTAGTATATTATATATTTTAATGTTTATTTTATATGGATTTTAAAACTATTTACAAAACTTTTCTTCCCTTACATGATAATTAACTAAAGGTAATAAAAAGTCTGAATTGGTTGTTGTAAGACATAGTGCAGTCATTGAATTTTTTCATATTATTAGACGAAATCTGGCATTTAAAGGACTTATATTGCGGAAACAATTTTTTAGGTCTAAGGGCGTTATGAAAATAACGAGATTTGGCTTTTAATCTACCTTGAAATCTCACATAAAAGACTTCCTACCCCATGGTATATGATTTCCTCTTTGGAAGGAACTTTTCTCAGTATATACATGTCCCAGTGGGTTTATTATGAATTTCATTACGATAAAATCTCCAGTTTCATGTATGGTAGCTTATTCCCATTTCTTTCATCAAAAATGGGAAAAATTCAGCATAAAACAAATATTATTAAAATTATAAAATATCAGAACGAATTTGCCCTTGCGCTTGCTATGAAAACGACCCTGGCTGAACACCCTCGAATTAATTGAGCAATTAATTTCACTACAGTAAATACAACCTTCATAATTTAAAGAAAAAAGAAGTTAATTATTTTTCTCGCGTTGAAAAGCCTTGCCACCGATCTCATCGGGTGTGTAATGGGAATTTACGAACTGCTGAAAAAGTAAATCACACAAACCATCCTGTTGCCGTTTGAAAAATTTATATTTACATTTTACACATTTGGAATGCGTGCTACAAAAATATACAACATACTCATTTGTTTTTTCACCCAATTTTCGTTCTCACTTCTCAAATCCTCTCCACACATACTACACACTGTGTACTTCCTTAGATGTGTACTTACTCGCGTGATACCACAATGAAAACCGAAATGAAAAAGAACGCTACGACAGTGTGCTTATGCACACACACACCCACATATACACTCATGAACGTTAGATTAAATACGAAATTTACAAGTTGACAGTGAGGTAGACCGTGTTTGGTATAAATACGCACAGACAGGTAGGTACACCGACGAAAACACATACAGGCACACATATTCATTGGCGAGATTTAAGGACATGCGATTTCACGTGTTTGCGTGTCGTCGATTGCGCCGCGAGATTAACTACGCAGATATATACGTATACTCTTTAAGAAGAAACGTCCGAGCGCACACGGACTGAGGATACATTTCGTGCTTGCTTGTACAAGTGTGTGTACGTATAGGTGTGCCTTCCGTGCGCGCGGCTGCACGAAGCGCTGTACGTATCGTGGTCCCTTAGTGTACAGATCTCTTTCGCTTTAAAATATAGCCATTTTGCGGGCTCTTTTATACATGTATCTTTCTCCGTATTTATAGAAAAATGCTCGAGTGGAAATTCAAATTGGAATACAATCAATTAAAATTACCCTATTTGATACAATCATTAAATATATCTGAATATACGATTGAATAAATTTAATTTCGGTGCATGAATGTTAATAAACTTACTTTCGGTTTGTTTTTTAAATTTTAAATATTCGAATTTAATTTTGTTGACGCAGAAAAATGAAGAAATAATTACTTTAATTACGTAACAATATCTGAAATTATTAACTTTAAAATCCTACGTTCGCATTTTTCACCCATGTAATTTCATTTACTTAATATATGTATTGTGTAAGTATTTTATCACATAACATTAAAACGAGCAAGTAAATTTATTTATGAACATAGCAACGTTGTTAGTAATTTTTGAACAATCAATAAATCGGTTTTTCGCATCCATTTCCCGCGTATCAATAAAATATTCTTGTTCCCTTTCATCACGATAGCGAAAATCCACCTATTTCCATTCTGCACTTGGTAACTTTAATCTCGCGACGCATCTGAAACGAGCTCCGGCAAAATTAGCTCTCGCCCAACATGCGCGGCTTCGAGCGTTCAAGGCCGGGCGATTGTCACGTAAGACAAATATTTTCATAATTACAGCCGGCGCGGGAAGGTAAGAAAAGAAAAAAGTGGCAGATAACACATACAGTCGTCGCCCATGTGCGCCCAAGCTGGAGAGCGAGAGGCGCCCGCATATATAAGAGCTGGAAAATCGATCCCCGCGTGAATCACTGGCCCTCGAGGCGCTTGGCGCGCGCCTGTTTCGTCCGCGCGGCTTTGACGTCGAGCCGCGGCATCAGCTGCTGCGCCACTATGTGCGAGCCGCGGATCTCCAGGCCCTCGAAGCCGTTGTCGCCGTTCATGCCGTTGTGATGATGATGATGATGATGGCGACGATTGCGCGGCGAGCCCGGCTGCACCGAGCGCGATATCGGACTTAGGGAGTTGCGGCTGCGCCGCGACGGCACGATGCTGTCCGCAGTCTTCGTTGGCCTGGTAAACATTTTATAAGTTATATACTTTATTTTGTTTTTCTTTTAGCTAGCGAAAGGCGTGTGAGATAAAAGATCACCAAAGTTTGCGATGAAGCGCGATCTTCTAAAGGTAGAAGAATTTGGCCGAATTAAAATGCTTAATTAACTCGACTTACAGCATGAATATTTAAAGTATTTTTATGTAACTTTCTCGCTGGAAAAGATGGAAGATACTTAATTGTTGGTAAGAAATTAAATTAAAAAAAAATTTTTTCCTTAGCCGTTTAAGTTTTAAGAAGAAATTTGCAAGAACATATTTGGAAATCATGTCTGACTAAATATAAGCTAATACTACTTTACTCTTCAATCTAAGTATATAATAATTTTTTAGTATCTTTTTGTAATTTTTAAATGAAAATTCTGTGTTTATATTACTTTAAAATTTTCAAGTTTTATTTTAAAAGTAAATTTTATGTAAATTAGATCATATAAAGGTAAATTAAAAAAGTCGATTCTTTTTATCCCTAGTGACATCACGCTTGAGGAAATACGCCGCTCCAAGCTCGACTTTTACTACTGAATGAAAGCATTTCTTTCCTTAATACCTATAAATATTCATGACGTCTTCTTTTAATTGCTTTTTAATTAAGCCGAAACTTTTTCTTTGTAACTCAATTTATTATAAAATGTAAAAAAAAATATTGTCAGATGTAATTGATCTTTTTCATTGTACAATAGAGGTTTTACATGTTAATGTTAAAATAATAGCACAATGCGTATTTACCTCCGTTTACTACTTGGCAGTCTTGAAGTATCGATAGGAGTGAGTTTGACATTTTTTGGCCAGATAGTGGGGCACACTGGCGTGTTCCACGACGACTGAACATGCGGTGCCGCTATCAAGGGCGTTTTCCTCGTCAGAGACAATTTTCGGCTCTTGTTCTCTAGCCTTGAACCTAAAGGTGGCAATTAAATAAAGTTTTATTACGCTTCCATTTGAGTTAAGCTAAACTCGTACTTATTTAATATAACAAAAATATTCGTCACTAAAATTTTGAAAAGAATTTTACATTTTTTGACAAATAACGTTTGAATAACTTTCCCTAAAAGTTAAAATCGGATTACGTCAACCATCTATCGATTGAACAATTTCCGAGCTTATTATTTTCAAGTAAAAATGAAACTTTTTTTTTCCCAAACTATGCGGTCGACAAGGCCAACAACTCACCGGGTCGAATGGTCGGAACATCGAGAACGTCGCCGAGCCGATACTGAATCGGCGTTTTGCGCAGCGTGCAGAAACTCTCGCGCGTGGTAACGACGTACGGCACGGGGCTGACGATCACGCGCTCGCTGAATACCGTGCCGAGCTTATTCCTGCCAGTTTGCCTCTCCCCGGCGCGCTCCTTCTCCTTCTCCCTACGCGCGGGGGAGTCGACGCTCTCGACGTTGTAGTAGAAATTATTGCTGGCGAGGGGATTTTTGCCGGTGGTCGTCGGCGCCGGCGCTATCTTGAGGAACTCGTCGAAGTTGTCGCTCAGCTCGGCCTCCGCCCGCTTCTCCGCCTCAATTTCCGCGAGCTCCTTGCAGACGTACTCGACGATGTGATCGAGCACTTCCTCCCTGGCCTGACGATGATCCGGCTGGGCGGAACCGTATATGCTCGGCTCCTGTCGTACACAGACCAAAACAGAGTTTGGGTTTACGCTGGCTGTTCTTATAGCACTCGCGATTCATTTCTTTAGTAGCTATTATATATGTAATTAATTAATTGATTTATTGACTTGTGAAACCTGTTTTGAATCGTTGTCACTTTTTCACAGATTGGCTTTTACCTTCCGATAAACCATTTTATAACATTATCCGCTCTTAAATAATCTATTTAACAATTAATCGTATTTTGTTTTTTCCGATATTCCCTTTACGTTGGACTATAATAAATATTTTGTTAACAAAGACAGTTCGTCAGCGTCCGTTTTTATTTCTATTACATTATAAAGCAACTACGAATAAATTACCCTCCAGTCAGGTATGAAGGAGGGTTTGAAGTTTCAATGCAGAAATATATAATATATTATAACAGATAAACGATTTTCAAGAGAAGAAAAAATATTTAGTTAAATATAATTTGTATTTCTTAAAAGAACTTAATTTGCAAATGTTCTTGTGAACGTTTTAATCTAAAATGGAAGCCTTCGCGAGGTAAAGCGCTTTGAGTGCAATAATTAAAAAAAATTTCTTTCGTATTTGATCATAACATATAATTTATTGCCGTAATAAATAAGATAAGAATTACATTAAAACCGCAATGCATTTAAAAAAAGGGCTCGGTGTAAGAAGTAGGAAGTGGTTTAAAAATTGATACGAAAGCTAATTTAATGCGATTCGTATGTGAAGGAAAAAGAATTTCTTCCGTGTATGTAAAGCAGTATAACTTTATGAAATCACGTGATATATATATATACTATCTTTATCACATCATCTGTCTTGTATCAATAAAAAGGCCTCTAGCCTGCTCTTAAGTAAGAACCACTAGCCTGAGTTCGTTAAGATTAATTCTAATCTCCACCACAATTTCACAGCTTTGCATGTCAAAACGCGAAGGACAAAGCCGCCGGCGTCGGCACTGTTTTAGGCGCAGACGTACATCGCGTGATGCCATAATTTTGCGTTAACGAACTTTGACGTGCCTTCTAAATTACTGTATAATTCCAAATGGATTCTCTTTTATTTATATTATATTTAATACCTTATGTATTTCAACAACTTTGGTGTGAACTTTAAATTGGACGATGTAAAAAGCTTGGCGGGGGGGATCGAGGGTGAAAGTTTTTGTGGATTGTTTGTTAGCGAAAGTCACGTCAAGTCGACATCGGTCAAAATTATCTGTGACGAGCTTGATGATTGATTAGAATTCTCTGGACTTTAATGAGAGTTGTGGTAAGAAAGACTCAACAGACATTACGTAAGGTCTCATAAATCATTTCTTATGGCTCTGTGAAATTATACTCATTACATTAATATAACCAACCGAACTGCGTGTTTATCGTAAAATGATTGCACCTTTGAGCTTTTCCGTAGTCTTTGACTTGTCAGTTACAGCATACCATAATCAGGTCATTGGATATTTCGTATACCAATAGTGCAAAATCATCAGGAAAGTAGAGCAAAGAGTAATGAAGGAAAAAAAACAAGAGTCTCTCACCCGCGAGAAAAGATCCTGGCGGAAATCGATCTCGTCGGCCCTCTCGCTACTCCTCTGCGCGCTCCTCTCGCGCCTCATGGGCGACGAGCTGGCCTTGCTGCTGGCGGCCGTGCTCTTGCGCTCGGTGTGATCGGGCTCGAGGAGGCCGCGGCCGGCGATCCTCAGGTGGGGCAGCTGATTGCGCCACTGCAGGCACTCGTCCGAGAGGGGCCCCAGCTGCAGCTGCTCCTCCTCGTCGTAGAGGGTGCGCTCGACGAGCCGCCAGTGCTCGAGGAGGCGGCGCGAGGCCGCGCCCTCGAGCGCGTCCTCCGACCAGGAGCCCTGCTCCGTCAGCCGGTCCCAGCTGGCGGACGAGCGCGACTTGGAGGTGCTGTGCGTGGCGCGGGCGCTGCCGTTCGTGCGCCATCGCTGCTGCTGTTGCTGCTGAAGCACGGTCATGCGGCCGCCCTCCTTACCCGAGCGGTTATCTGTCAGGCTGGAATTCAAGTACAAAAGGCCATTGTTCCTCCTGCTCTGACGCTTGCGCTTTTAGGGATATCATTTTTTAGTATATTCATTTTCGGCGATCGGGTATAGCAGTTTTCATCATTTTACCAACTGCCTTATAGTCTTTTACATTCTTTGAAATTATTAAAGGCAATAAATGGCTGAACCTGTACAATAGTTTTTCACTGGGAATCGAGAATGTCGAATGGTACAGATTTGTTAGCAGTTCATACATGGGCCCTTTTAAAGAAGTTAATTCAAAAGCTAATTGGATATTGAGCGCATGCTATATGCAATTGAATTTCGACGCCTGAGGCTAAATAATGACGAAGACAAAAACAGATTCCCTTTTTGATGAAACAATTGTTTTTCCCAGGGTTGACAACGAGTAACCCAAAAATTTCTTATTTTTGTTACTAAATGCTTGTAATAGGCGGGAATGAATATTTTACATTCGTGTAATTACAACATTTTAATACACAGAGAAAAGAAAATCTTTACATTAAAAGTATGGTTTTCTAACTAATAAATCCTGACATTTCTTAAATAGTTAACAATATTTCTTAACAGTTAACAAGATTTTTTTCTCTCTGTGTATTTATTCAGCCAATGTAGCAGTTTCTATTTCTTTTTGGATGTTATTAATAACAATTATCGTATCAGTATTTTTTGGATTAAAGCTTCTTTGGAAGAGCTCAATCTTGCTTTGTATGTACCTATTGGGATTTTATGCACGTTACACCTGTTTTTTGAGTTTCTCAGCTTTTTGGATAATTAAATTCATGTAATGGTTTAATTATATTATGGGTGATTTTAAAACATTTTATTATTTATATTATTATATTTAATATAATAATTTAATATAATCATCAGAGTGTGGTTTGTGTTTATTAAATAATATTCATAACAAATCAATTATTTATTTTACTGTAGAAATTCATGAAATATGAATAATACCTTATTCATGACATTAAACACGAAAAAAATGTATATCAAAATGCCTTTATATGTCTGAACTAACAAGATACATATAGAATAAATGAATAAATAAATATCTGGTATACGCTAATGAATCACAGATACATGTAATGACAAACATAGTACATTTCGGTATGTTCGCAGTACTCTAATCAATCATTTATAACGTATACGTATTTTATAAAACAACAACAAAGTATTTTGAAATCAATTAAAGAGTTAAACTAAATTTTAATTTCTTAAAGCAAAACATTTATGAAAAAAATGATAGGAGTAACTAACTTTCAAATCTTTTATGGAGAATATTTGAATAAAAGATATTTTTCATTTAGAAACTAAAAACCTTTCTAAACTCTGGAGATCTTCTTACAACATCAGATTATTTCACTCTAGATTTACTGAGGTGAGAGTATGTCTCCTTCATCATGAAATATGCATTAAGATGAGTGCTTGTAATCACACCATATCTTTACTATCTAATCTGGATTGCTGTAAAAGAAGTCAACAAAAAAGCAATTGAGGGCTGCTCAAACAAACAGGTCTTCCAGGCGCACCCCAGACAGGGGTTATAGACACTATACTCATTCTACATAAACAGCGTACTATTCAAACAGTAACACTATAAAATAATTCATGAGGTTGCGTCTAAATGGATGAATCGTTTTAAGAATTAATTTATCATTTTCATTACAGATATTATAGTTACAATCATATTCCCGCAATTATAGTATGTTTATTTTTATATATACTAACCCTAAATTACACTATAAATGTTTCTTTTTTATCACGTAAATTTGTGTATATACAACAAAATTGTAAGGAGAAAGACTAAAATTAAAGGCATACTCAAGTGGTACTCGTACAAATTATTTATCGTCTTTATACGAAAAAAAAATTTTTTTTTTTTAATGATTTCAACATTTTTTTTTACAACAATTTTAATATGTACCTTCCAAAAGCCAACTTCAAATATGTGTACCTATTAATAAACAACTTATATAATTAATTATTTAAGGATTACCAGATTTTTGCGAAAATTGAATTTTTTGTCTTTGTATATATCACTGAGGAGAGAAAAAATGTACGGCTTTTTGGTAGACCTACGGCTTTTTAAAAAATGGTGTTGCATTTTCTTAAGTTTATATAATGTCAAAACTTTGATTTAGCATAACGAATAAAATGATTTGTTACTCATCAGTGTCCGCTTAAGAATTTATTTTCTAAACACGTAGCTCATTTAAAAAAAAAACCCAATTAATCGCCGGTATACTGACAAAGTCAATCAAAGTAACGTTTGTGTGGCGTGATCGATACGTTGTGACCCTCTCAAAAAAACATACCGCATGTCAAAATAGGCAAATAAGTAATTTTTCACTTATTATATAAAAACCGTTGATTTTTATACGTATACGAGATTATCGCCAAAAGCTACATGTTCTGGCTTTAGAAAAAAATGATGTGTAACGGCGTAATTTCTACAGTACTTATTTGGAGCCAATAGAAAGTGAGAAAAAATATCTTACAAAAGTGTGCTTAAATTTGTTTATTTCATTTTTTTACAGAAATTTGAAAGGTTTGGCGGAATTACTCAGATAACGAATAATCAGATTTGTTCAAAATATGTCTGAATTCGTCTCAAACGTTACGATATATTTCTGCTCCATCAAAGATCATAGATCCAAAAGGTAACAGTTATGGAATATGGACATTTTTTGTTTTATTTTAATTTTATTTATTACTATTCACATTCCTGATAGAAATTTGTTCATCAAGAAATGGCCAGAAAGTCAGTAAAATTTCTAATCTCAAAATATTCATTTCAAAGGGGTGGGAAACACCGACCTCTATTATGCGACCTACCGTACCGGATGGATAGCAATTGGTTTTAACTCGATTATTACTACGATTAGCGATTTATCCATATTCGCTTGCCCTGCGTAATAAAATTGTCTATCATTCTGCAAGGTTTTGGGTGATAATGTCAAGGAAACCTTTAAAAATTTTTCCAGGGGAGAGCGGGGCACGTTGCACAGGTGGATAAGTTGACACACTATCGATAATTTGTTGTAAAAATGGTATTGCGCCGCGAGTCAGTCGTCATAGACAATAATCCGAATAAGAAATCTAAAAATTGTGTCGACTTGCCTCGCTCTCCCCTATATCACAACGTTTGTCCTGAATTCGTGACTCGAATTCGTACACGCATTTATAGTAACTTTTTCGTACATCGTATGAGTAATATTTACGCTAATCATATCAATATTTATCAACTTTAGATAAATTAAATTAATAGAAGAATGTAAATAAATATTTTTATTTGCGTCAAAATTGATTTTCAACGTCAGTTCTACTTCCTGTATTCGTCACATCATTGATTAGATAGCTGCAAATGTAGGTATAATGGAAAGAGCCACATTCGAAAGAAGTACAGTTTATATATACAGGGCAATCAATAAGTCACTAGTATCTAGACGAGCAAATATGTTTTTTTCGCAAACAAAAAATTTTAACGATATATTGTATATTAATTTCTAGTAAATTATTTTATTTTATAATTATAATACCTTGCGATTTATTCAATAGTTTATTTATATATTTTATATTTACATTAATTTTATATCTTGACATATTTTTACTTTATGATCAACAAGTGGATCTACTGATTTTCAATTTATTTATCTTTAGCGACTGAACAAATGTAAATTTTACCATTGACTAAAATTCGCAATGGTTAATATTGTTTGTTAAAACTATTGTGCTTATACATTTGTATATTAAAAAAAAGAGAATATTGTATGTAAGTCAATATTTATATGGCAAACTAACAATGTTCAACATGATCATTAGTTATAAGTTATCCTTGAAGAAATAACACAATTCAGACTTTTTTCAAAGGAATCCGAAATAAGATAACCTTGACCTTATCAATCATGTGAATCCTGATTTATCTATAGATCTATAGATATTAAATAATTGTGATTTGAAATCGATTGTAAGAAAAACCTGACTCACAGGAATAGCAATCAATTTGAATTAGCAGTATCTATTAACTGAATGATCTATTTTACTCACAATTTATTAATTTGGTGAAAGGTAAATGGTATTATAATTAATAGATATAATATCCCAAATACCTTACTCATTTCTGAATATTATTATATCTCTAGAAGTTTATTTGTCAAGTCGTTATAAATTTTATTGGACTTTCTTTTTAAGTAAACAGTTTCTTTCAAACTTCGGGTCGTGAAATAAGTCAACGGGAGGTCAGATATTCAAGTTAATTATTTATTACAAATCGTGGTCACGAAAATACGCGATGACCCAAGCACGTTCTTATTTGTTAAAATTCATTAAAGTTTCTTTTTATATTTTCAAAACATAAATAAATATATACCAATTATAAATAATAATATAAATATTCATAATTTTCTTAGGTAAATTGAACATTCAATATTTCTGATTTTCCAAATTATTTTAAGCAGTATATTTGTAAAAAAAAAAATACTGAAATTACGAAAATGAATACCACAAAGAGTAACTGAAATGAATTTCAAAATTCAACACTCTAACAGATACTGTGAAGATAAAGCCTGGTTAAGTGATAGGTTTAATCTGAAAGTTTAAGCTATTCCTCTTTGGTCTAGTATTAACAGTGTAAAGCTGGTATTAAGTTCTCAGCGTATTATTAGGACGAGCGAGAGAATGACTTTTGATCTACAAATCTAGACGAGATAATTTTTTATGAAAAACTAACGCCTTCAAATATGAAACTTAAATTCAATTTTCCGTTAGCCTAGTACCAGCTTTCTCATCTTATTTCTGCCCTGTAATTTATAAATAAAAAATAAAGATCGATTTTTACGACTACTCAGTTATCACGGGGTACCGGAAAGTGTAATTATTCCCTTCACATATATATCCTCGTAAAAGCAAACGGGGCTCGAAAATTTCAGCAGCACTGACGAGAGATAAAAGCATTCGCGCGTACAACGATAAATGCAAATACGGACGCGCAAACATTAGCAGTGCAACTACCCCGAACGAGCTTATATATATATTGACAAGTCAACAACGTGTATGCCGCCGTGATGGTCGACGTGTGTCAACGACTCGAGGGCTGCGCATATAAATAAAGCCACATACAATGTAAAGCTCTCCGTGGCACAGTTACAGTTCGTTATACTCACCGGTGACTTTTCGCCGTTTTCTTATGCATCGCATGCTTCCCCGTTTACATGACAAGCGCATCGACTCCCGGAGAGAAAAATCGGCCTCGCGCTAGCGCGGGCGCGCGCTCCTCGAAAACAGCTGTTCACTCTCTCAGTGTGTGGGTAATACGTGTTCGGCGTCTACTGTGCTGTCTACACTCTCACCTGTCTCTTCTTGCACACCCCCTCGCGTCTGGCTTATTGATTTTCCTTATCGGCAAACTCCTCTTTTCCCGTGGAACTCCGCCATGTTCGCCGCTTGTGCTTTCCGGCCGCAGACATTTCGCGCTCACCGTGTTATAACCTCTACAGGCGAGAAAACGTGAAAAAAAAATGAAAAAAAATAAAATGACGTTCCGCTAATACGTCTAAAGATCGACTGTGTCGGCGGCGGCGGTGGCGGGCGAAAGAGAGCGCCGCGCGACGAGGGTGCGAGACACGCAATGCACCGGCAAGCCCGTCCGTGGCGCGCTTTTATAACTGCCTATACTATACTTATACCTATAGCGCGCCGGTGCTAGTCCGCGATGGGTTTTCGAGCGTGCGCGCGCGATAATCGGCCAAGCGAGCAGCACGTATATATACCTATATCTACTTGTGTATAAACTATATGCCTATATAGGCTAAAAAGCGCTGCTGCCGCCGCAAGAGCCGCAAGGCCATCGGAGAGCCATCTGTACGAAGCGACGCTACTATAGTCGCGTATTTCGTCTGCTCTGTGCACAGGCTGCCAGAATATACTCCAGATGCCACGCCATGCCAGGTCTGCCATCAGTTGCCTCTGAACCCGCGTCCCGCGTTGCTTGTTGGCTTGTATACTTAGTCACTAGTCAGGTCAGGTAGGTGTGCTAGGCTCGTGAGATTTCAGCTTGCACATGCACATATATTTTCCGCACCCACGCTCTTTATCTCCTGGAAATTAAGGGGCAGCACGCGAGTGAGAGTTGATCAGGAGGCGAGATTTCGGACAAAAAAGGGGCCCCTTATCGCGAGCTCAGAAGAAATGGCGCAAGAGGAGGCCTTCGAGCAGGTGAGTATTCTATAACCTAAATGTTTTGATGCGCTTAGCGTGCGCGTCATCTATTATTTATCTTCCCTAATATTTCAGTTTTTATTGTTTGTGCGAATATTCAAGGTGGTAATGGGGGGAGGCACTTCTGGGAAGTATAGGGGTGATTAATTGCGTGGAGTTTATAGATGTATTCACCATTTTGATGTTTTGTTTACATTTTCTTTTATTTTGATGTATACCTACAAGTTAAAAATAAAACAGAATTCATTATACAGATTTCAAAGGTTTAACTAGGTATCTAAATCTTATACAAAGATTGATTAGCTGTTGGTTAAATTTATATGATTAGCATAACAGGATAAACTTTACATTTGCTAAGGCTGATAAGACTTGGCTATTTATTTTGAGTCTTGAGAATTTAGGACAAACAGTTTCCATTGCAATAGTACTTTATTTATCTTTAATTTCCCTGTACTTTTATATTTTATTTATGACTTATTATTTTACAAATATATAAAATTATAAAAACATGTTATAGCATTATTTGAATAATTTAAGCTGATGAAATACTCTAATATATCAATTTTAAGCCATAGTGGTAAACGTAAAGATGAAATTTGTAAAAAAAAAATAAATAAAAGACTTTTACAGATGTCTTTTCTTTTGTACAGTTTGAAGATGAAGAGAGCGAAATCCCAATTGGAGCTAGCTTAACCAGTGCAAGAAAAAGACTTTTTTCGAAGGAACTCCGGTGTATGATGTATGGTTTTGGAGATGATCAAAACCCTTACACAGAAAGTGTTGATCTATTAGAAGATCTTGTCATAGAATATATTACAGAAATGACCCATCGTGCTATGGAAATTGGCAGAACAGGAAGAGTTCAAGTGGAAGATATTGTATTTTTAGGTAAAAAAATATGTTAAATGTATAATCATATGAAAATACTTATTTTCTATTATTACTTTAAACAATTTTTACCTTTAATTAATATTTTTTAGTGAGAAAAGATGCTAGAAAATATGCTAGAGTAAAGGATCTTTTGACAATGAATGAAGAGTTGAAGAAAGCAAGAAAAGCATTTGATGAAGTTAAATATGCAGGTAACATCACTCAATAGAGAAACAGACATCAGTCCATGCTTGCATCAATTATTTTGTTTATCAAGTTTTTTTATAGTTTATATTCATTTGTATATTTTATGTATTTGAATTATTTTTATATATAGTCAAGTTTTTGCATAATTCAAAATCAAGTAATTGCATGTCATTTATATTTATTTGGAGCATGAATAGTTCATTTTAGAACTAAATTTCTAGATTTATTTTTATTTAAAAATTGTTATCATAGTTTACAATATTATTAGAATTCTATGATACATATTTATTTAGTATTTTTTGATGCGTATATTTATAATTTAGTATAAGTTTATAAATGTGTGATTTTTAGAGATAATTTATACGTTTTGTGTAATATAAGTTTATATAAGACATTACAGTTTATTCATTATTTTAATTATCCAATTCTTTCTTTCCCACATCCAAATTGGAGGTACAAGTCAAATTTAAATCAATATTTTAGCACTATAGCTAATGTAATTTTTTTACTCCAGTTAATAGTTATATACTTTTTCAAATTTTTTTAAATAAAATCATCAATTGATTTTTATTACTATTTTCAAAATTCTTTAATTTGTTTTGTAATCAAAATTCAACAAAAATAATTTCTTTTCTTATTTATGTTTTTCTCCTAGTGTAGAAGAAAGTTATATATTAACATAATTTAAAAACGTTTAGATTCATTATAATAGTTTTGATAAAATCACTTTTATTTACAAAATTGCAATAGATTCTAGTTTTAATATTTTTAGCGTATGAAACATATCATGTAATTGCGAGTAAAATTGTTCTGAAATAATTTAGCCACCTGTAACAATCTTTTTATTGGCTTTTATAGCCCGTTTAATATTGAAATAAATAAATAAATAAATAAATAAATTGTTTATAAACTGCTCATCATCAAACTATGAGATATAAATACATATATACATTAATTAGGAAAATATAAATTTTTCTAGTGCCTCCCTTTTATAACACCCTTTTATGATAATTTTTGCAATGCATGCTAGCATGAAGCTTAAGTTTTAAGTGTATAAAAGCAAGTATTAAAAAATGCGAGAAACTGCTTGTTTTGCTGACAGAATAACGTCGTTGAGACCAACTCCATGATAAGATGAACCACAAAGTGACAAAGGAATTTTATGGGCTGAGATGTAGTTTTCAATACGCTGCAATCTCTGGCTATGACCAACAACATACTGAGGAATGCAGTCCTTCAAAACAGCAACATCATATTCTACAGGATCGTCTTTTATATTGAGTATGGATTTCGTGTGTTTTAGTGCAACTGACAACAAGTATTCATTTGTTGCATTATTACCAAAGTATTTCTCAAACCATGCACCACCCATCATCACTGTTAGTACCTGTAAAGTGATATTATCATATAGTATTTATGATATTTAGTGCCATTTTAAAAATATACGTTTTTATATTTAGATATAAATTAAAAGCCTTATTTTTTAACTCCCTTAGGAGTAAATATTTACTGACGATCGCTAGGGTCTATTTTCTTCATTTATTTTTAAATTTTGAGAAAATATTGTTTTGAAACGATGTAAATTCAGTAAGGAACTACAAATTGTCAAAAAAAATGTTTTTCAAATTTCAAAATTGAATGAGAAAAACGGATCCCTACTATCGTTTGGTAACGGTCTCGTATCACCTTATCCAAATGCTAAAAACTAAATTTAATCTAGTATAAGATTATTTTATTTTATTATATTGAAATGAGTAAATATATGTTAGCCCTTGGATATTAAATAAAAAGCTACATAATGTTTGAAGACTGATAAATTAAAAAAGAATAATTTTATTCAAATACTTACTGTACCACAATCGTTTTTAAATACACAGGAGTCAAAAATAACTCCTAATATTGGCAAATTTTGATCTGGTGGAATAAGGAAGCCAAAAGCTTCCATTGGTAAAACATTTCCAGAAAAGTGGAGATTAATAACAGCTACTGTTGCACATGGTATTGCTGCAAGCTCTCTTGATAATTGAGGATGTTGCCTTTCTAATAATGGAGCAAGATTTTTAGCTGCTAAACTAGAAATCACTCTATCATATTTTTCAATTTTACCATTAGCTAATAATTCTACTTGACCTGGCATAAATGTGATTTGTTCGCATCGTGTTTTTGTATTAAGTTTTATGTTAGATTTTGTATCTAGATTATTTTTTAATGCTATAGGTAATTGTTCAAGACCACCTTTTAAACCCCATACTGACCATTTTTCATGTTTTACTCTTTGGACTAGAGTTGATTTAGTTGAATTTGAATTTTTCACATCTTTGTTTGATGAACTTTTGTTCAATAATTGCATTAGTAATCCTTTACTTATGGAACCATATTTTTGTTCTAATTCAAAAATCGGTTTCATTAAAAAATTCACACTTATTTCTTTAGCATTTCCTGCACAAATTCCACAAATCATTGGGCTAATTAAATAATCAGCAACATCTTTTCCTAATCTTCTTTCAACAAAACTATATATACTTTCATCCTCTTTTTGTATTTTTGGTGCTCTTAGGTCATTCCACACTAATGAAACTAGGCGTCGTTTAAAAGGTTCATTAACTCTGAGCATGCTACTGAAGGAATTAGGTAAAACATGTAATTTTTTATTGACATAAATTAACCTGTTCCTCGCAGCTGGGTGAGAAGTATCAATTGGTATAATTTTATCATTTAACTTCAAACTATCAACAAGTGCCAAAGTATTTTCTCCAGCATCACCTCTGGGTCTAATAGTTCGAGGGCCTTTTTCAAATATTATACCACTAGGTGATTGTATACTTTTGACCCATCCTCCAAGACGATTTGATGCTTCATAAAGAATGATAGATCTTACTTTTGGATTCTCAAGGCAATAGTATGCTGCGCTTAGACCTGTTATGCCTCCCCCTAAAATAGCTGTCATTTTAAACCTACAAACACCCATTTATGTATCTCAATTAATAAAAAAAATATATGTTATCTGAAATAATCCCATACAATAAAAACACTCTATATGTCCAAAATTAGTTCCAATTGAGGTAATTTTGGAAAATATACATTTGGTGGTAAACACATAATATTCGAGTGTTTTTTTCATAATGGATACTCAAGTAAATTTGTATGTTATTTGACTCCTATTTGAACATGTTAAGGTTTCTGTTTTTTTTTTAATTACAATTTTACATTGATAATGCAAAATTGTAGTAGAGAATAAATATTTTAAAAGAAAGTTAATATAATGTTATTATTATTATTATTATTATTATTTATTTATTTTCTACATTCCTATTTTTCAAAACTTTATTAAATGAATGCAGTTGCTGGGTTAGAAATTTTTCACGACAAGAAAAAAATTTTAAAATGCCTCCAGCATATTACAGATTTCAGAAGCCATCAATAAAGTAGAGCCATTAAAAAATATAACCGCAGGATGGTTTAAAAATACATGTTACCTATTTTTGGTTATAATTATCGATTATCAAGCCATGAGTTGTCGTCTTGTCGTATGTTATGTTTATATATATAGGTATATTAGTAGCTCTTTAACCTAGCACGACCCGGCAGATAGATGGCGATAGGCGAGTGGGCCGATAGCGAATAGCGATAGGATATCATATACACACATTCAGGATACAGCCATACAGGGAGCAGAAAGCGTCAAAGCGACTACAAGGAGAAGAGCAGAAGAGAAAAAGCCCTCGAGAGCCTTGGCCGTTGGCGGCGTTGGCCCTTGATTCGCCTTCAAGAAAGACCCGCGCGCTCCGTAAGCTGTCTGCTGCCGCAGGCGCTGGCGGCTTTTCTTCTTTCGACGGGCGGCTGTGCAGACTTAACCGTCGGTGAGGAATACGTGCCGAGGGGGAAAAGACGCGACACAAAAGGTAAAGAGCGCGTGTGAACATGACTGGCCGATTTTTCTTCATGATTTTACGCGAGAGAAAAAAGAGCGCAGTCCTCGCGCTCGCGCGCGCGTCCCGAAATTCATTTGAATTTGCATGTGTGTATGGCAACGAAAATCTATGAATGGAATGCATAATATATAGTGAGCGCGCGCGCGTGCGGAGACGCGCATTCGAATGACAATGGCACATTGACGCGGGAACCGACAATGGAGAATGGATGTTACTAATAGAATTACATTGCTGTTATACAAGAGAGTTGCCTTCATAGGGATTCTTGCCTTAAGCTCTCGCGACTCTTTTACACATTGAAACTGAGACTCAGCTCCAGTTGACAATCAGACACTCTTTCGACTTTGCAGCTGCTCAAGTGCCAAGATGAAACCAGGTAGTAAGCTCCTGCGAGTCCTGTTGAAGGTATCTGAGAAGGCAGCTAACATTGCCAGAGTCTGCAGGCAGGATAAGGCTTTGTTTGCTCTGCTTGTTCAAGAAAAGTCCGCTCAGGAAAAGAATCCAAGATTTTTCCAGGACTTCAAAACATTGGCTGATGTTTTAATACAAGAGACTATTAGGCATGACATAGGATTAGAGGTATCTTGAATGGATTTTATAATTAAAAAATATCATAAGCTTAGTATGCTTTATTGCTTAATTTAATTCAATAATAGACAACTTGAAGTGGAAAAAATATGTATAAGCAATGTCAGTTTCCAGAACTGGCTGGTGCCGTCAAGGGAGAGGAAAACAATGTGTTTAGCAATACCCTGGGTGAGACAATCACTGTTGAGGTTTGCTCCAGTTCAGAAAAAACTGCTGAGCTCTTGAGGAAGGTGTTAGATGACGATCAAGTAACTGCTGACTTGCTTTCTAGAGAAGTACACAGGGAAATAGTTTTGACTGATGTAGCAGTTCATTCAAGAGATATTCCTACAGATTTTGATATTGATATTTCAGATCTTGGAATATGGATAGATCCAATAGGTATGTTTGCTTTATTGACTCATAGTTTTTAGTTTAAAATAATTTTTCTATATGTGAACATGAATAATGAAACTGAAATGATATTTGTATATTGTTATTTTTTTATTATTATTTCAGTTCCTTAGATTAATATGTACATATATTAGAGAACTGTACACAATTGCTTAATAAAATTATGTAGTGTAACAATCATTTAGTGTGTTAGCAATAGCTATATAAATTGTACTATACCTGATGTACTGAATATCATGTAGCTTAGTATTAATAGTATATAAAATATGTAAAAAATAATTAAAATTTATTGTGAAAATGTAATTTACAGATTCAACTGCTGATTATATAAATGGTGGAGAAGTGGTTGATGAAATAACTGGTTTACATTTGAGTGGCTTGCGCTGTGTCACTGTACTTATTGGAGCTTATTTCCAAAGTTCTGGATTACCAGTGATAGGAGTTGTAAATCAACCATTTTATACTCAAACAGAAACTCAGTAAGTATTTTAAAATTAATTCAAAATGTGTTTTACTTAACTTTACTTTAAAAGGAATAAAAATATAAATTAATGATTTTGTTACTTTCTACGTTATTTTTTGCAAAAGGTTTTAAAGTTTAACCTTCAGGGTACCACTTTTGTGACCCTCTACTTTTCAATAAAAATGTTGGTACTCTAAAGGTTAAAATTTCCTTTATTGAAAATTTATTTAAAATTATAAAATTTGTAATAGTAGTATTTTTAATTTATGTTGAAATTAAATTAAATATAAATTTTAATAATAATATTTCCTTTTTTTTCAAGGTGGAAAGGTATGTGTTACTGGGGTTATTCATATAATGATATATCTTGCTGTTCAATTAAACAAAATGAAGATGAGATACCTAGCAATATAGTTTTAATTAGTCGATGTGAAGATGCTGACGTGAAGGCAAAACTGGGAGAAGCTCAGTTTAAAACCGTTGAAGCAGCAGGGGCAGGCTACAAGGTTATAAGTGTAGCATTAGGCCAAGCTGGTGCTTATGTACTTTCCAAGAAAACGACTTATAGATGGGACATATGTGGTCCACATTCTATATTAGTTTCCCAGGGTGGAGGACTTTTGGATTTCAAAAAATATACAACTAACCCAGACTGCTGTGCTGCTACTATGAGGTATTCTAATGTTGACAGTGAAGTTTCTAATGATGGAGGCTTGATTGCCTTTCGGAACAAGGAAACTTTGGAAATCTTAACAAATGTTCTGTGTTAAAAGTATTAATCTCAAATGTGCAATGGACATCTTTTTATTGCTATAATAATTGAAAGTTCAATGACTTTCATGAATGTTTCCATGTCAAATTCTATTTTATGTGAGATATAAATTGTATTATAGAGGGACTTAACATGACTTATGAATGTGCAATATTTTTGAGAATCTATGGCAAAAATAATACTTACCTCGTTTCATATCTAAATATACTATAAGAATGATATTTAGTTGCTAATATTTTATTCCAAATGATGGATCTCACTGTGATCATTTGTTTTGTTGTAAATTTTTGTGAAAGTTAAAAGTTTTAAATGTTTTAAATAAAGTTTAAGGTACAAGATGTAAAAAAAACGAATATACATATTTATTTCACTTAAACTACCTTTTGGTTTCACTTATATTACAAAAAACGATAAGTACAACAATGGCTTGTTCATTCTTTTACACATTTATAAAGATTCTTCTGCTTGTGCTTCGAGCTGAACGAAATGTTTTTGCAATGGCGTAGAGTTTCTCGTGGAATTTTTACACCTTAAGCTTGCACTTCTTGTTGCAGCTTGATTTTTCCGGACACTCACGTACGTTGTGCATGTATTAATTCTTCTTAGTCCAGAATGGTTTTGGCCTTCAAAACCTGAAAAATTACATATCTTTATTTATCACTATTACTTATATTTCAATGTATGTTTTACGCACACTGTCTAACGTTTTTTCATTAAATTCAATATAGGTATAGTATAAACAAAAATTTTTCTTTTATTATAATGAAAGTTTAATTTAAATGTTGGAAATAAAATACGAAAATCAACACGATTCCTATTTTATCGATGCCGTGCTTCATATTTATTTAATTAATTTCTAGACATTTATTTTAAAAAGCATGATTTATAGGGCATTCGTTTGCACAAAAACTTTACTCAGAATTTTTTTTAAACGATTCTAATTATATATATATATCGAAAGATTTTTGCGTTAAAAAATGTAAATGATGCAGTTTGATTTTCCAACATGAAAATCATTTAGAACACAGCAAAAAATTTGATTGAATCAACAAAATTTCTTTGGATCAACTAAACGCGTGCTTCAATACGGATGATTAAATGATTTAATTAAAATGAATAAATTATTTATTTGACCTAAAATGCAATTAAATATTCAGTAGATCCAATAAAATATCCTGTTATATGAACTGAATATTTCATTAAATGTGTGCTCAACCCTTTTACTCAATGTAAAATTCAATTCATAAAATTATTATCATAAAATAGTTACAATATTTATTTTATTAATAAATTCTATTTTTATTAAAAACAAATTTAGACTCTATACTGAATACTTTCTTTATTATTTGCTATTCAATTTAAATTAATAGATTTTACCTTCTTTGTATTGACGATAGGAAATTTTTGTGATATTACAGATTATATAGATATAATAGATATACTTATTACAGGTTATTTTCTAAATAAATGGCTAGAAATTAATAAAAGAAATAAAGACCATTGCGTCGACAAGGCAGAAATCGTGTCGGTATTTCACATCCCAAAGAGGATATCGGTGCCTATTATAGATTTCTCTATCCCATTTTCCGTTATTTGGATTTCTTTTTAGTTATTTGAAAATTATCGTGGTCACCTATTGTTTGTATTAAGTTAAAAAAGCAGTATATGACTAAAATAATTAAGTAAAATCAAAAAGTAATAATAAAAATAATACGGAAAATTATGTGTACTTCCAAATATGGCTCCGAAGTTCCAAGTGTAAGTTTTTCGATAATAACGGTTCCTGTCAATATTTTATTAATAAGTAATTTATTACTTAAATAGCATAATAAGGGGATGTGAGTACCGACGTTATTTTTAAAACGAGCACATCTCACGAAAATAACAATAGAATCATCCAATAAAAATTCTGTGTATAGTATTTACATATACGAAGCCCATGACAAACACGTTTAAAAAAAAATGATGAGAATTTATTTAATTAAATAAAAATCGTGCTGTCGGTAAGTAGGAATCTGCAATTGACCTACTTTTCAAACGGGTACAGCTAACGAAAATGCGAATAGAATCACTCAAAAAAATTCCTGAATATAATGTTTACGTGTACGGAGCGCTTGACAATCCAAATAAACGTTTGAATGTTGATTTAAAAAATATTGAAATTAGGGTAATGTAAAATTTTATTGTAATATAATGCTTATTAGTATTGTATTCCTTTTAAAGGAAATCGTCGATAGACATTTCTAAAATCTATACAATCTCAATCATCAAACGGATTATTTATAAACATAAGTATGCAAGTAAAGAAAATATATGGAAATAGTAGAATTTGAAGTGCAATCTGTGCAATAGTAAGTAAATTAAACTTCAAGCTTAAAATGATTGAATTTCCTATGCTTTTTGAGCTGAAAATGCCAAGAAGTGCTTGCAAAATAGTTGAATGAGGTAAATAATAACTGTACTTTTTTATGATCATTTAAAAATCATTCTACTCATTTAAACGTGCACTAATGGGCGCAAACAAATCGTGCATGTTAGTATGGGAATATATACAGGGTTTCTGGAAAATACTGAACTTTTTGATTTTTAATAATTTTCAAAGTATAAGTACAATGATTTTACCTGTTGACAAGAAAAAGAAATGAATCAATAGAAAACAAGACAAAATAAAAAAATTTAAATATACTATAGGGATAATTATGTATATTATAGACTATATAGTATGTCTTATAATTTTAAGTTGGTCAACTATCATTCTTTCTCTTAATAAAAATTCAAGTTACCTTTAGTAGATATTGGAGAACTTCTATTAAACACTAAATTTCCATGGAATTTTATGGCTTTAACTTTTATGGTTTATTTATTATATCAAATTTTACTGCATTTTGCACGTGGTAGTTTAACGACTTTTGATTTAAACTGGGCCGTGAAAGAATGATTTATAGTATTTTGAAGTTTTTATCTGAAAATCACCAATGTTGCATATCTTTAACTCAAATATAAAGTAATCCAATAAGAATCATCAAACATAATTAACCAAAACTTTATTATTTTTATGTAGATATAATAAATTTCATGCAAAAGACTATACGCATGCTATTCCAAAATCACCAAAAATCAACATCAACATTCTTTAACTTTTTACTCATTTAAAGGTATAAGGTTGATTTCTCTGTATGTGCGCATGCGAGTGAATATAAAAATTGTTCTTTGACTGCACCATTGAGCAAATGCAATTTTACGTCGACATTTCGCGAACATTGCACATTACTTTTTCAGGACAGACTTTCAAGGCAGTTTTATTTCTTTTTTCAAGATGTCAGCCGCACTTATACGATTGAAACCCGGAAACAATAATAGTTAAATCTTTTTTATGTACTGTATTTGTCAATTTATGTTAAAGCTCTGTTCATCTACTCCCTATTAAAACAAATCAGATATATATGTGGTTCATTTCACGATCAAACTAAAAGTTGATTATCAAAATTTCTACACACATGCGCAACCATGCACGCATGCACACACGCCCACATATACACGAACAGTATCAGTATGTACAATTACGATGAATATGCAATACGCGTCTAAAAATATTTAAGTGCATTCAATACTCATTTACTAATTTTTCGCATTCATTTGAAATTTTTATTTACTATCTTATTTTGAAGAAGCAGCTCTCCAGATTTCTTCAGAATGTTTTTGAAATGCGTGCGCGCAGGTCTACAAATGCACGACGGGTCGCCTTTTGTCACTTTTGAGCATTGTGCGCAAGTTTTAAAAAGTTCTTTTAACTAAGAATTTGTTAGCGTCATACATTCCCACAATACAAGAACGAAGCGTCAGTGAGATGACACAGGATTTGTGATACGTATTTCAGTGCGAGAGGTGACACACCGTATATGGAAATAGTGTCATTTTTCAAAGCTTGGATCTCAATGCAACGGTATCGCTTTTTTTGTACGTACTACTTTTTTTGCGGTCATGCCATGCATATATAATTTGTCATTATAATTTCATTTTAATAAGTTTAAATGATAGGATAATCTCAGATAATTTTCCAAAGCATGAAAAAATTACTCTTTTTATTCTAATTTGATTTAATTATTTAGTTTTAATCAGTTAAGAATAAAAATTCAATTTAAAAAATTGAAATGTAGCGAAAGTAGCGAATTTTTGCGCCTATTTCTTACAGACCAGTCAAAATCAATCTCTAAATGCTTCACAACATCCGGCTATCATTTTTAAGAGTGTATAGACCAATCAAAATCAATCTTTAAATGCTTCACAGCATCTGGCTATCATTTTGTTAAGGGTGGATATAGTTTCGTATTATTTTCTATAATATGATCTATTTCGTTTAAAGAAATTCCACTCTTGCCGGTAAACATTATAACTTCAATAATCATATACCTAATTTTAATTTTTCGTCAATGTATTAAAGATTTTTTAGTATATTATTTATTATCAACAATTTGCATAAGTAATTACGTAATCAGAATTCATGTTCTAAATAAACTTTCAAATTCAACCTACATCACGAGTCTTAGTGGAAGCTTCAAAGCTTGCTCGTAGCAACTGCATAAATGGAAGTCTTTTATGAGTACGTAAAATAGTTTCAAAAGATCTTGAAAATGATGATGATTGAGACAAAAGTTACAATCTCCTCTTAAAATTTATATTCGTATTTAAAATTAATTTTGCTCAAAAATATAAGCATGAACATTTTAATAAATAACAATATTTGTTGAAATTTTAAGTATTTTTCTTATACTTTATCTTTTCATTTCTTTATCTTTTTGAGATTTATAAACGCTGCTTTACACTTCAGCGAGAGGAAGCTCTCCAGTTTTATGCTTTTCTGATTTAACACCTTTTCGATTTTCCATTTCGCAGCAGTCCAATATTGTGTTATAGACTTACAGTGATCTTTCTTTTTCTTATAATTAAAAACCATTAAAAATACTATTTTTGATAGTTTTATAATTTTGTAAAACTCACTTTTATAATATATTAGTATACACGCCCACACCTATAAACTATCCGACCATACCCACACCCATACACATGAACTGAGTCTTAATTCTGAATTGCGTATATAGTTTAGCTGAATTTATGTATATAGAGAGTAATAAATGGAGAAATACTCGTACATGTATGTATATACGAAAAATAAGATAATACATGCAAAGCTGAATTACATTCGTTTAAAGAATACAATTGTCAATTTTAAATAAAATCTTTAGGCTTTTGGTTAAATAATAGAAAACAACCTTTTCTTTTCATATTCTGGAAATTTTCAGTATGATTATATGCTCACATTAAGCTACATGTTTCTCAGATTAAATTAGAGATATAAAAGATTAACCTTAACTACATTAATTGATAATTGAATAAGAGTCGTTTAAAAGTTTTTTTTTAAACTGAATGTCAAAAGAATAATAGAGTTATTTAATCTACTTTAAATAA
>JAPYZP010003966.1:0-10812 GCA_030522985.1 Torymus sinensis
ACAACCAGAAAAACCTGGTTTGGTAGGTGTGCTCGAAAAAAAATTTTCAAAAGTACTTTTGGGCTTTTGTCCCAGATTTCGTGGGATTTGCACATATACGTATAACGTGTGGATCTGACATATGCCTGCGCGCGCGGGCGAACGTCGAGAGAGAGCGTCTCACTTACCATCTCAATAACGCGGAATGACTGAACGATCGCGCTCGAAATCCAGCGGAGAGATAACCTTTATTGTAATTACAATGAGGCATTATATGGTCGGGCGCTCGCACACCACGCGGTGTAGGGGTCGGAGGTCGCCTCTCGCATGTATATATATATTATATACGTTCGGCAAGGAAGCGAGTGAGTGAGTGAGAGAGATAGATAGAAGGCGCACGCGTCATTCCACGTCGTTCGACGGCGGCATCTTTTTTCTTTCTGTTTTTTTGTTTTCTTGTCGGCGATGGTTGAGGCTCTCGAGAAAACTTTGTTGAGGCACGGGCCGCAGGGTTTGCATCAGTTGTGAGATCGAGTGGACGTCGAAGATACGGCTGAAAGAATTATATATTGACACTGCTGTAAGTGCAGCGTAAAGTGAACGGGTCTTTTTACATTATTTAGAAAAATTATTTTCAGAATGAAAAACATTTTGCCTACAGAAAACACAAATTATCCAATATGTGCCATAGGTGAAAAAAAAAGATATAACGCACGTTTGAATGAAAACATTACTAAACAAGCCCGCATACGTGCAGATTGCCAAATTCAATTACACCGCGGCCCTCTAACAATTTTTCGTTGGCGCAATATTGATAATTAACATTATATTATGCAAAAACATTCCGCGCACAAATACCTTTCTCTCTCTCTCTCGCAACACTGCGTGGTAACCCTCACAAGTGCGCGCGGGAATTACATCAGCGCGCGGCGATATCCATCAATTATTACAATTAATTACGCGCGGCCCCTCAATAATTAGCCATCAATTATTAATAAGATCGCGGCGCGCGCTTGCGCCCAGCAACAATCGGCTACAGCACGCGCCGCCGCCGCTACACGGCTATAAATCGCCGAGAACCGCAGCGCGCGGGGGTAAAAATGCCAATACGTTATAATTTCTGGTACGCCAATAAATTAGCGATAAATTATACCGCGCGTCGTCGCCGCCGCCGCCGCCGCGAATTTAATAAAGCGACGCGCGTGCGTGTGCACTTACATATATAGCTGGCAGTGCGCAAGGCGCCGCGTGCGTGTACACGGTGATCCTGTAATTATCGAAATATTAATAATTTAATCAGTTTGTGATTAACAGGTGGTGGGTGCGCGAGTGCGCGGGTGGGGAGAGGCGGCGCCGTTGGCAGAGGGAGAGATATAAGAGGCGCGGTGCGACCACACAGGGTGAAGGAGATTGCAGCGGATAGGTGGAGAAGGAGGAGGCGATGGGAGCGGTGCTGAAGGAGTTTTTCGCGAAAATTGCAGTTTGAGAGGGCCGAGTGAGGTGTGGTTGTATGTACGACGGAGAGTCCGTGAGGATGCATTTTTTTTTTAATCAGGAATGTAAATAATGTTCTTTGATTTTCCTGATTTTCTTTTAATGGTATTTTCGGTTGTTGGGTTGTTGGGGAAGCATAATTGGCATCTGATTGTTTCATGAGCGTATGTGTACTTAAAAGTATTTTTTATTTATTTAGAAGGGTAAGCAAATTGTATTACTAAAACAAAATCAACGTAACGTTTTTTTGTATTTTATTTGTCAAAATTTTGAAAAAAAAGCACACACGATACTCTTTAAGAGAAAATTTATTTAAACTGTTAATTACAACAGGTATATGCAAGCCAACAAACTTGAACTTTTTAATTACCAGTTGGCCCTAAATCATCGATTTATTAATGTTTCTGTCTCGTCGAGATCGTCGCTAAATACGAAAAAACCATACAAATTTATTCCAGCCATTACACGGCAACCGCGTAATTTATTTCTCTAAAAAACCTTAATTCGAAAATAAAACACATAACAAACATCAAACTTGTAAATACTCTTCTGACGCAACACTTTCCTCCAGTTACACATTACACCATCACTACAGCATTTAAGAACCAATATAACCACTCCCATCGAAATCAAACCATAAACAGAGCGTGTTATAGAAGAACTCGATTCTTTCGAACCCCAAAAACCCCACACATGTATACCCGCACAGCGGAACCTTTCGCCTTGTTAAAACCTCCGTCGACGCGCGCGGTCTTCCCCCTCCTCTTGCCGATCATTAAAATCCAAATGAGAAACGCATCGTCCCTCCTCTCTCTCCCCCTCGTCCGCATCGATAAGCGGGTCCCGCTTATGGCGATAATTTGCAGTTACGCGGATGCGCGTAAGCACCGCACGCATCTCTCTCTCGGCCCCTGTGTTACCGCATCGGTCGTGATTTACGTGTCTCCTGATTTACACTGATTACGGGGCCGCCGCAAAGCAAATACGACGATTCTCTACACTCGCGCTGCCGCCACCGTCGTCTTCGCCACATCAATTCCCATTGATTGATTTTACTTCGAGTATTAAATTAATTCTCCTCCTCCTCCTCCACCTCCTCCTTCTCCGTCGCCGTCGTCTCGGTAGTTTCTTCTTCTTCTAGGCTAGCGCGCGGGCGACGTAGTTCCTTCGTCAATTATTCCCCCCGCGAGAGGCAAAGTCCTGCGCGCGCGCTTCGTGGGTTATTCAGACACGCGCTCGAGTGCCAGAGGGTCGTTAACGTTTCCGAGTCGATTCCTCGCGCGCAAGCCTCGGTTAATGTTTGACGCGGGCCCCCGAGCGATTTGATTAAATATGAAATTGCTTTCGGCGAGCGAGAGAGAGAGAGAGAGTGAATTGGTTGTGAGGTGTGTGTAGCGTGGGAGAGTGTGCTAAGTTTGGGGACTTTTTTGGGGAGTGGTTTTTGAGTGGGGTGTGGCTGTTTTTGGTAGAAAATTTTATTAGATGACGACAGAACATTATTAGGTCGAGAAATGTCACTTTTAATGCTGAACAACTTCTAAAAGTATAAATTGCAATAAAGAAACGTTTATTTAAAATTATGCATGTTTAAATGTAGAAATCGAAACAAATTATTTGTGATTATTTCGTCACTCAGTTACATTTATTATGATTTTGGCTAAGCCGAATGTAAACTTCAAAAATAATCAAATTATTAAACCGAAAAAATATACATTCTTTCGGAAAAAAAATAATATTTAATGTTCTCGAACTCATTCGGCCGCTCAAGGATTAAGTAATTACAAATGATACTTTTTTGCCTGAATATATACGCCATATTACGATAAAAATTCGCTCATATTCCACAAAATTTTGTAAAATTTTAAGACAAAGTTATGCGCATAATTTGTAATAATATGTAAATAAGAATATATCTCAGGATTCCATTAAAAATGCATTTTCTTGCAGGTAAATTCAAAATCCACCGGGTTATTACCAAACTAAACTTAATTAATTTTTCGGAAAGTCTTATATTTTATAGATTGTTCAACACACATCATTTTTGACATGTGCCACCGCAAATTATCGTACTCTCTAAAGTTGAATTAGTGAAAAAACCACTAAACATTAGTGAGAATTGCTCTACCGTATAGAGGTAGTGGATATTCACTATTAAATAGTAAAATTTCACTATTTTAAATAGTATAACATATTTCATTATTTAAAATAGTGAAATTTTACTATTTAAAATAGTAAAATATTGTGGAGTAATTCCCACTAATGTTGATTTTTTTTTCACTAATTCAACTTTAGAGAGTACTCATGGTAGCTTAACAGCTTTTTTTTTCTAAATCGTCTCTTCTTTCCTTTCTTCTACATCACACGCGCCTATTCTCTATCCCAATAATCCTCAAAATCACATATCGAAGATATTTACACTTGCCTTTCCAAACATCTACATTGTTAAAATTGCACAAGATAATAACTATAACCTCACCCATCCTCATATATAGCATCAATAAGCATAATCCTGCTCGTTATGAAAATCTCAAACCGCACACCTCCATCATCATCCATACATTACCGGGAAATCATTGCGCGTCATTACTTATACGCGCCTCTCGCGCGCTCGCTTGTAACACACACTTTCCGCGCACATATTTTCGCCTTAACTTCTCCCTCGCCTCCTCGTCTTTAACTTCAAATCTCAATCCTCCTTGCGCGCGCGCTCGCCTCTCCGAAAAGACCTTTCGAAAATAAACAGAAATATTTTCTCCCGTGCCATTATTTTTATCCACTGTCCATTCTCGTTTCTTTTTCGCCGTTCCTTCCGATTCCTCGTTACCTCCCTCTCTCTGTCACTTTCGCGCAGGCCGGGCCGGCGGCCGAATCGTAAATTCCGAACGGTAATGCAACGTCCGCCGCGATTATTTACTGATACTTAGAGCCGAGATGCGCGCGCTTCGGGGACTGCGCGTCGCGCGCCTCTGCTGCGTATGGCTTGACCACCGAGACGGTATGGGCCTCTGGGGCTGCGCGGATCGGCTTTTCGAGGATGTGCGTGATTTTACTATCTTCGTTATAGTGCGTAAGATATATATACATGCGCGTGTGTATGTGTCTGTGTGTGAGTGTGTGTGTATGGGGGGCACGAGTGTATATTCGGTTAGAAATGTATATATGAATGGCTTCTGATTAGGTCGATGATTTACATTTACTCTTAATTGCGAAGGCAATTTTTATTTTACAATATTACTTTTAATAATAAATGCTCGCTATAGTTTGTAGTTATTTTATTGTGGTAATTTCAGGTAGTAACGCGGAAACTGATCTAGTTAGCTATACGTATTATAATATGTATATAAGTACATCTCTTATTTAGTCTGTGTATACGATTTACGTTATGCTCGAGCTTACGTCAGATCTGTTATATACTATGTAAGATGAAAGATATAAGTATAGAAATTTTTTTGAAAAGGCAAAAGTGTATTTATATACGTACGCTAGAATTCAAACGATGTGGTAACCTATAAACCTTCGCTGCAACGGTGTCACATCTACTACAAATTAATTAATTACTCAGCTCATAGATTCGGAACATTGCTCTTAGAACTCTTAAAATGTTCATCAGCTGTAGTGAAGTAACCTGCGGTGCAAAATTTTATTATAAAATCTAAACAGCAGTTTTTGCATAATTCGATGAAAAACACGTTTTCTCATAAGACTCAATGTTTATAAATTCTCGAGAATGAAAATATTGAAAACTTTTTTCTCACCTACTCTAGAGATACACACAAATTTAACTGCAGTCACTGTTATACTAAAATCTACCTATCCGTTAAGTTTTAGTTAATTCATAACTGAAATTCTCAGGTCTGCGTTACTATTCCATATTTTAACATACCTAGAGCTTTCAATATCTTCATAAAAGAATGAATTTACACGGTGTCTCTCATTTCTACAAAATAACTGACCAATCACAAATATAATTAAGACATTCCTTATTCTCAACAACATCATGAATAATTGCGCAAAAAATTTAAATAACGCCGTAAATAATTACGATACTCCAACACACATACACACACACGCGCGCACGAGCACATTATAAAACGAAGTGAATAAAACGATGCTCCATCCCGAGGTATCAGACTCATAAACCGCGATTACAGCGCGCGGCTAAACAAGACGGATTAAGCTCGCACCGACCAACTCGCCGACTACTTATATACGCACATATAGCGCGCAAAAACCGCGTCTTCTTCGCGCGCAAACAAAAAGCTCGAACAATGGGCCGGGCCCCGGCGCGCTTTCTCCGGAATATAAAGAAAAATTATCGTGACTGATTAACCCCTCCGCGCGCGCGTTTAAGGTTTTCGGATTTCTCGCGCCCGGCTCTTTAACATTCATTTCTCCTCGTAGGTAATAGGAGAGAGAGAGAGAGAGTGTGCGCGAAGAAAAAATAATAAAGGATCCTTCCGCCGACTTCTTTCGTTCCCCGCGCTTTTATTCGCCGCCCCGGCCCCGTCGGTTTTTCTCGCTGCGCCCACGCGCAACTTCCTCGCGAAGTAATGCAATAATTACACGAGCGGAAGTAATAAAATTAATCTCCGCGCAAAGGTTTCTTCCTCTATCTCGTTTCTTCGCCCTCTCGCTCTCTTGCTTGCTCCTTCTACCGCGCGCATATAAATCTCTCCACCTCCTCGTTGCCCTTTCTTCTCCTCCTTCTCTTTCTTAGCTCTTTCTCTCTTCGGCCCGCCTCTTTTTTTTCTTCCTCGTATACTTTTGCTTCAAAAGTTTTACCTCGCTTACTCGAAATAAAACAAAAAAAAAGAAATAACTCCTATTTTGACGCTGCGTGGGCGAGTGCCGCGCAGAATCGGCGCGAATTTTCTTAATTATACTACAATTGCCCGCTAAATTCAATTTAAAATTTTATCCCGCTCGCTTACAGCATAATATTACATCTCACACGTGGCAGAGGCATATCTTTTAAAAAGCCGCGTATTCAGAGAGTCTCCCCTCTTAATATTCAGCGCATTGAAACAAAATACGAGCTTCAAAAGAGTCGAACAATTTTGGAACGATTCTTCAAGCGCCTTACAACTCTCTCTCTCTTTCTTTCTCCCTCTCTTCTCGAGGCTGACCCCCTTATAAATCAAACGCAGTTTAGCTTTTAATAATTTCGCCGGGGACGAGAGGGGGAGAGCGAGTAATTTACGCGCTGACTTCATTCTTTATGCCAATGAGTAAGAGAGTGAGAGAGAGAGAGCGAGAGAGGCAGGCACGCGGGAACAATTAGTTTTCGTTACCCAATTTCGGCCTCGGCTACGTTGCGCGCGCAAAGTTGTCGTCGCGCGCGGTGACGGGGATAATAAGCCGCGAATTCTCGAGTTTTTATTAAGGCTTTTTTAGGGAGGGGAGAGTAAGTGTCTTTAGATGGAATTTGTTTTCTCGTTTGCTTTCTCGTTGATTCGTTCTTATATAAAATGCTCCAGAGTTTCTTTAGATATAAGCATATTTCATTCTTGATTTATTTTGGGCTTTGGCTTGAAAAAAAAACAAAAAATCAAAACAATATTTTTTCCTGCATATAAATATCCTTTCGTGCAGAAATTTCAACTCTCTTTTACTTTTTCTCTCTAAAGAGTATTTTTTCTATCTCTATATCAAGCTATTGTAAATGTATGGTATGTATTTATGCAAAAATTCCATTCTATACACACAGCTACACAATAAAACATCAATCATATACGACAGAGACATCGCCGACTTTGCGTTTAATACACCGTCGTTTCACAACTAAATTCAATAAAACCTGAAGTCCCCACTCACGCAGCGACCTAAGCGGCTCATTCTCGCTCGTTTTGCTGAAAGCGCATCTCAGCCCGATGGAGAAGAAAAAACACAGTGCACCGCATGTAAACACAACAATATACCTACCCCACTTCAAGTCGCACATATACGCGCATCGCACACGTGAGCTCGCGATATCGCGTCGAGTGGCCCTCGCGCCCAAAGGGCAACAAACTCTCTTTTCGAAAATCGCTCTCTCTCTCTCGTTCTCTCCTCGCCTTCTCTCGTTACTTGCAAATTACGCGTCGTCAATTACAGAAACTCTCCACGCACGCACACACACACTGGAGAGCAAAATACGCGGCTGAAGATGACGAGGGCATCTCTCTCTCTCTCTCTGCGCGTCGTCGCCCCGATACACTCGCGGGATAATAATTAAAATAAAATACTCGCGGGCGAGCGCTGCACTTCCGCGCAGTGCGGGAGGGAAATTGAAGGGAAGAGAGAGAGAGAGAGAAAAAAACGCGCGCGCGGGCGGCGGTGTGTATATACACGCGGAGAGAGACGTGTATAGACAAAGCTGCGCGAGAATGCGAAAGAGAGAGAGAGAGAGAGAGAGGGTTGGGAGATAAGGGAGGAGAGAAAGCAAGGACTCTCCCGCGATTAATGAGCGGTGTTTGTTGGTAATTGCTGCCGCCATTAGGTTGCCATCTCCCGGCGTATCTCTTCCTCTCATTCATTTTAGCCCCGCGCACGGGTCCCTCTCGAAATGTAGCCTTCCTGCGGCTTTTCTCCTTTCTTTTTCTTTTTTCTTTTAGTGGTATATTGTTGGGTTGGCTCGCGCGTTGTTTAATAAAGGTGAGTGTTAGGTTATTTGTTGAAGGATTTTATTAAGAAATATATGCGTGTCTTATACTTGTATACAAATACGTGTATAAAATTTCTTGAAACATATCAAGTTTTTATTTTTATTGACTTATTACATCTTTACTAAAAAATAATTCTATGTAAAGTATATATAGGGTTTTTTTTTTATAAATTGAAAAATTTGGTGGTGGGGGGGGGGGCACTTTGGTGATGGGTGGCAGTCAGATTGTCCTTTGCTAACAATATTTTTTTTTTCAGGTTTTAAATAAGTTTTTTATTTCAGATTCTTTTATTATTTAATTGAAAAAGGCTTAGTTTTATGTTTACTAAAATATTTACTGTGAATTCGTCTCTGATGTTTCTGAGAATATTTAAATATAGAATCACATTGATGGAATTACAGAAGATAAAGAATATTGAAAAATAATTAGCAAATAATTTATTACTGAATCGATAATATTATACGATTGGTAAAACTTTGCCTTGGTTTAAACTATTTCGTTGGAAACGCCACTAAAACAACGTAACCTATCGTACATACGAATCATACACTATATGTTTTTACGTATAAAACTATATCATTTACTAACGAACATTTGTTAAAACCAACAGAAATAACGCACACTCACGGCACTCTTTGAACGAGGCACACCTCGCGTCTCTCGTGGTATATATATTCCAAAAGCCAACAAACTTCTTGTACCAAAATAATTCGCACGTACGCACATACCTCATCCCACCTCGTAATTAACCGCGACGATAAATTTGTCCTCGTTTCCTTCCTTCCTACTGAGCGCGCATCTGACGCACGAGCTCTCGCGTCAAATTGCTCCCTTTGCCTCGCCTCCTCCTCTCCTTCCCCTTTTTCTCGCTCCGCTCCCTCCCCCCTCCCGCTTCTCTCTCGACTCAGACTCGTGCACTCGCGCATGTTAATGATCGCCTCGCGGCCTTTATCTTTTCCACCTCATTTGCGCGCGAGCCCACTCGTGGCGCTTCCGCGCTTTTTCCCCCCTCCTTCTCGCTCCACCCTTTTCCTATGTATACACGTATACGCGCGCTTTTCTTTTTCTATCTTTCTCCCCCGTCCCACGCGAAGATTCTCAAGTATATGGTTTATATAAATGAGAGATATATATATATGTACCGCGGGGTTTTTGTAACGCCGCGGCGCGGTGGCTAGACGCGCGCGCGGAGCTGTGTGTATAATTTATCTCTGCGCGTTTTGTGGGTTAAGTCTCGCCCGCGCGCTCCGAGGATGTGTGCCTCTCTTTCTCTGTGTGTGCGAGAGGGAAGAGCGGTTGCCGAGGTGAGGACGCGATGAAGAAGTTCAGTGAAAACTTTGAGAAAGGTATATATACGGTCGTGGCGTTTTTTTCCGAGTGAAAAGATGTGCGCGGTGCGGTCAAAGGGATTTCTCGTCGAATGTTTATGCTGTCGTTTGATGGTTTGACAAAGCAAACATCACAAATGATGTTTACTTTACGTGGTGAACGTTTAATATAAATTAAAAGAAAAAGAACGCTTCTGGCATGAAATATTGCACTGAAAGAAAAGGGGGTTAGAAATAACCCCATTTTGGGAGCTATACACGATTAAGGGATTAGAAGCAATGATATCCTGTTGATAAGAGTGTAATAGTTTTCCAAAATTCGGATCGTTTTACTTCCTGTTATACATGAGTTGTAAATATCTCCTATATATGTTTGGGAGTGAATAATTCCTTCTTTTTTTTAATTCATTATGTCCTGGAATCGTGAGACTGAATTGCTTCCATTTTTAGGAGTGTTTCGCTCCTAAGCGTTTTATCTGCCACTCTCAAAGCGCGCGGAGCTGATCCGTCTCACGTATGGGAGGGATTCCCTCCCAAGTCCAGGACAGCGCCGCTCCCAAACGCGCGCTTTCAGTCTACCTATAAACTTGGGAGGGAATCTCTCCGATACGTGAGAAGGATCGACTCCGGACCCTTTGAGAGCGGCAACTCTCTATGCAAAAAAACACTATTCCAAAAAATAACAACATTTATCGGCTTCTTATCTCTTAGATGAAAAAGTCAACAACAGATGGAAGTTTATACACTACCTTGATTGGGAAGATTTTATTCCAATATCTTCGAGTATAGAAATTCTCCTTCAATGGGACTGATACATCTCCGATTTGAGATAGAATCATTTCAGTAACTCGTGGAAAATTTCCTTTCGATCCCAAAAATCGTGCACCACCAATCGACCAAAAGTCACCAGCACGAATTATAATGATATTTTGGCCGCGCCCTTCTGTTCATCGTTCGCATATATTCAGCCGCAGCAACGATCGATGGAAATCCGGTACACATTATACACAGAGCGGGAGTCGCGTGAGAGCGACTCAGCATCGCGCTTCCTCCGCGGGCACGTTACACATGCACAGCACTTCCTCCGCTTGCGCGTAACGGTCGTCCGCCGGTCTCCCACCTCGTTCGTTGTCTTGCTCCAGATAAGCGCGGCAGCAACACCTTCGTGATTTCTCGGGCCGACTCGCTCGCTTGCTGACGCGCGCGAGAAATTTTTCGGCCGCGCGGCTACCGAAATGAGCGGGTATAACTGCGACAGGACATGCGAGAGGATCCGCGCGCAAGATGAATCTCGATCACGCACGCTTGCCCCGTGCGCGCGTTCCGTCTTTTTCGCACCTGTATACTTATTTTACGACTTTTTTTGC
>JAPYZP010003967.1:0-13857 GCA_030522985.1 Torymus sinensis
CAGTATCTTCACGAAAGTCGCATTATTTACAGGTAATCCTCAGTTTTTATTTACAATCCCTTTATTTTTACATATTGGATAATTTTTATATTTGTAAATGAAATTTTTATAATTGTAAAAGTATACTTTTGTTGTTTTCAAAGTATAAATACTTAAATTGATACATTAATAAAAATTTTACATTATAAAAATATAAAAATTGTTACATGTAAGTCAAATAAGTCTACATCCTAACTCAATTGTTTACTGTTTACAGAGACTTAAAGCTGGACAATTTACTGTTGGACACGGAAGGTTACGTGAAAATCGCCGATTTCGGTCTGTGCAAGGAGGGCATGGGTGGCATGGGTTACGGCGACCGTACGGGCACGTTCTGCGGTACCCCGGAGTTCCTCGCCCCTGAGGTCCTCACGGAAACTTCGTACACACGCGCCGTCGACTGGTGGGGACTCGGAGTACTTATTTTTGAAATGCTCGTTGGAGAAGTAAGTATTCCTTTCTGTTTTGACGAGGGTACGAAAGTCAGTTATTTTTTGTTTAAAACGATACATGATGTAGATGAAAATGAATGAAATGAAGATTTTCTAATGATTTGGTTATGTATACGTTTTTACTCGGTTATGTGTGGGCTACAAGTATATTTATATAATTAGATACAAAATTAGAAAATTACAGCAATTTTTATGATAAATGAAAAAAATTCTTGTGGTGCAATTATTCGTTATTAAGTTATTTAAGTAGCATATTAATGTCATCATAATTGAAATTGTAATAAATTATCAAATGAACTTTACTGACATTTAAGTCTACTTATTTTTTAAACGTAGGATAAACATTACAATTTTTATTATTCATTTTAGTCTCCATTCCCTGGTGATGGCGAGGAAGAAGTTTTTGATTCGATCGTGAATGACGAAGTCCGTTATCCACGCTTTTTGTCCCTAGAAGCCATTGCCATAATGAGACGTGTAAGTATTTCATTCGCAATAAGTGATTTAAGTATTCATCTTGGTAATTGCATTCTGCTCTTGTTTAGCTTCTAAGAAAGAATCCGGACCGAAGATTGGGTAGCAGCGAACGAGATGCAGAGGACGTGAAAAAACAAGCGTTCTTCAGGCACATTAACTGGGATGATTTGCTTATGAGGCGCGTGAAGCCGCCATTTGTTCCCGTCATTGTAAGTATCAGATTCTCTATTTTAAAAAAGCCAAAAACACTAAAATGATTGATGTACATGAAACTAACCGATACAATAATATTAACAGGATTCAGTGGAAGATGTGAGTAACTTCGATGAGGAGTTCACATCGGAAAAGCCGCAACTTACGCCACCGAAAGATCCTCGACCACTTAGCGACTTAGAGCAAGGTCTGTTCAGGGACTTTACGTACATGGCTGATTGGTGCTAACCAAGGCTGGAATATCGATGAACGGGTTTCGAACGTACAAGTGAATTTAACGAGGAAGAACCCGAATGAATGCAGCTATTTTAAAAATATCTTCATCATTACTTGAGTGATTTACGTTTGGAAAATGAAGAAAAAGGATCCCACTCAATCCATTCACTACGCGGTCCATTCATTATTTGTATAGTTTTTATATTTTAATTATATGTTACAGTTAGACATTTTTACATTTAGCACACCACCCTGTGTTTAAATAGAAGAAAATGTATAAACAAAAGTAAAAAAGAGAAAATGATGAAACGAAGGATTGTAAGTCGCCATTTAGCGAGGCGAATTTTGACGAAAGGGCGTCGCTAAACTCACGTTTTTAAACTTACACGATGCATTAATTTAGAGAAAGACACAGCGTGGAAATCGTCTGTAATTGTAAAAAGAATGTGGTCAGGATCAAATTTATATATATACGTTATTTTCATTTCATCCGCATTTTTTTTTGTATTCCGTGTACAGTGCATGAGAAACAAAAGGTACGGGAAAAATAATTCAATTTTCGAAACAATATACGGAGATTAAATGAAAAGAAAAAGTTATACGACCGTTTTTCGGAGATTAAAATGAAATTGTGTGAGAGATAGTCATTTCTCATAATGCAGCTTCGAATATGTAGAACATAAGTATTGTATTTGTTAAAGTCGAAATTTTATTATTTTTTATGAAAAATGTTTTTACATACACAACCTATGGTTTAAGCTCTGTAAAGTAGCATGAAGTTAAACATCCGCAGGGAGTCATTCAGAGAATCAAAGGCACACATCACTTGTTTTTCAGGGAATGATCAATCATTGTGCGCTCGTGCTCTTGTGATAATTGTTTAATCAAGATGTCGAATTAGATGCATAGCATATAGTTATTGTTATTTGTAGAATGTAATTATTATAATGTGCTTTAATTAATATTAACGACTCTCTTGCGTTTCTGAATATTATTAAGGTATAAAATCACATAACTTTGTATAAGTTTATCGATTGTCCATAATATTAAACAATATTGAACATATAACTTTTTTAAAAGCAAATTAATCGCGTTTTCCACATGTATACACAAGTTTTCTTGCGTTTGTCAAATTGTATATAATGATACTACTAAAAATGTTGAAAATACTACTAACTTCAGTAAAAACAAATTCACTCAACATATCACATACACAGACTTAAAAATATTAAAATGTATGTACAACCAGAATAGCTATTTGAACAATATTGAACCTAAAAGGTACAATTTCAATTTTTAAAGAAAATTAATAAAGAATAAAACAATCATGATATGCGTATCAACCGATATTCCTTGTGATAGTTTCGAGCGAAACCTCGAAACTCGAATTGCCTTAAAGCTATAGTAAATCATCAGCGCAATTTGATACATACTTTACAATGAACATTTTTGAACAAATATTGTCGATATTCATTTTGAATAGTGAATCGAACCGTTTGCAAGAAACTGGATTTTGACAATTTTAATCAACGGAAATCATCACTTTAAATACTTCACGTAGTAGATTGTTGTAAGCTTTTTCTATTTAACATGTTAATTATTAAAATAATTTATTTTATATATTCTACATTTTTGTAAAAAATGAAAACGGAGTTGAGTCATTTATTTCACTCCTATCCTCCTATTTGTAAATTATTCTAACTATATCATTATACTGTTAGAATGTGACACTGTAAGAACAAAATAAATAAATATACATCAGATTTTTTGCATCGAAACGGTTCGACTTCGTGATTTTAAATAAATTAATGCTCATATAATACGTAATGACGTGCCTATTTTGTAATGTACTTTTTCCGGAATTTTGAGTAGATATTTTTTTAAGTTAATGAAATAAATGCGACAAACTTTATAATCAAACTGTTTATTCTGTAAACTAACAATTTTCTCAGTTTCAGGAGGAAATCTTAGATACTCATAATAATTTTTTTAATATTCCAAAACTGCCAAAGCTTCAAGACTTGTCATTTTTCTCGTTGCATATATATTTTAAACTTGAAGCTTATGTTATATCGAAATATGTTGAAAATTTATTTAGTCTGTAAAACCAATTTGGATTTAAAAACGCAGCAATAAAAACTAAACATTTTAAAATTTGCGTCTTTTACGAATATACAAGTTCTATGAACGGTTTTTAGTGTATTTTTTACATCATATTTAGTAGTACGTGAATTGGACATAGTAAATAAAAAGTAAACATAATCAATTATGGAAAGTGTATATATATTTAAGGCAATAAATAACATTGTAGATAGCTACATATTTTTAAGTTTTAAAAACTAAGCAATTTTCTCTTAAAAGCAAGAACTTCCTTACTCAATTTTATAAAATACATTGTTTTATGCTGTTGTACTAAGTTTTAAAAAAGTAGTATGTGTTTTGATTGAATAAGCATTCATTACGTATTTATCACTTGTAATCTTGACAAATAAAATGTATGTGCCTCAAACTCGCAATATATTACTAAATGAGAATCATCATTGTATTGTAGAGGTGTTTTTTTTAAGTATTAATTTATTTGATATATGTAATTTCAATGGCAGCTTATTATCTTCAGTAATTACAAAAGACCATATAGAAATAAACTGTACAGGATTCTGATCTTATATTTACTATACAAAAAATATTTCAAATAATAAATAGATAAACATATAATTTTCAGACTTTTTAATATCCCTGAATATATTTTTATGTTCACTTTTCATATTAGTTTTATTCTGCAGTCTCTATTTCTTGTAGTTCTTTGAGATTTTCTTCTAGTTCGTCACTGGGTTCATCTATAGATTGGTTTGCGTGGTTATTCAATTCATCATCAAGGGGTTTAGTTTCACTTGAATCAAGTTCTTGATCTTTGGATGTGTTTGTATGGTCATTCGATTGATCATCAAAAGATTTAGTTTCTCCTGAATCAAGTTCTTGATAATCATTGGATGTGTTTGATTGTTTATTCACCTGATCATTAGAACTGTTCATTGGGGTATAAAATTCTTCTGAATCACTTTCACTTTTATTTGTATTAACACTATCAAAAGACAATGCACGTTCATATAAATTTGCTGTATTTCTGTTAATTTCTTTTTCAAGATCAACCTTTTTCTCTTCTTTTTGTTTAAGTTCTTTTGACTCCTCAGGATTTGACGGTTTTACAATACCTGAGCATACATTGTAATACACAGATGTAGTATCTCCTTCTTTGAAAACAAATGTAAATCTAAAAGCAGGTAATATTTGCTTTAGTAAATGTATTTAGCATTTATTATTTGAAAGTTTTTATAACAACTTACTTATTTATGTCAAGTTCATGTAAAATATTACTAATATTGTCAAGAGTAACATTGTGAATAGCTGGCCATGGAACAAATATATCCAATGGTGAACTTTTAACCCTCTTAGCTTGGAGATAAAACAGTTGTAATGGTTCACAGTATTTATAATCAACATTGTAATATCTTTTAACTGTAATTAAACAATAACTTATTTAATTTACCAATCACAGAAGTCATATAATCAATTACATATAAAGATAAGCAAACCTTCACAAAGTTCCATGTATACATAAAAGGCTGTAGTTAATTTAACTTGATCACTACAGCCGAGTTGGCTCATGTTATAATACTAAAGGATAAACAAATTAATTTTAATAAGTAAAAATATATAAATAATTATTACTATCAACTTACAGTGGGATGACAAATGTCGTACATCTTTTGTTTTTAATTTTAAGACAGTATATTGAGAAGTCCAATATAGACAGGTTAGGTTTCTTAACACTTTGATAATGTTATTAAAGATGCGTTGATAATAGTAAATTAAACCTCATAGCTTGTTCAATTGAAAAAATCTTCTTTAGTAGTATTTAAAATTATCATTGTATTTGTTAAATTATCCTTTTTCAGTTTCACCGAGATTTGGTGCATTGTAATTATTCGAAATTCCGTAGAGTAAATAAGTTTACATAAATTAACAATACATTTTTATTTACAAATATATAAATATATTTACTTAGTTTAATAATACATTGGTTCCTAATAACTTTTTAGAAATTTGTGGTTACGAAAAAGGAGCTGAAACCTGAAAGTAAATAAAGAAACAGTACTGCCTCTAGCGGAAGAAATAGCGTTCCAAAGCGCGCGTAAATTCGAAATATTAAAATAAAGGAGTTACCTTTTCGTTAGCAGCGGTGATATTAACACGAAAAGTAATGTTACATTTCCATAAGGTGGTGAAAGATGGAAACTCGAGTAGAACTATAGAATTCAGCAGAATTCAGAAACACAAAAAAGTAAGATATTATATTGCATTTTTAAACGTTATTCTTTTTCAACAGAATGACTTTATAATATTTTTCTAATCATTTAAAAAAATCAATGGTGAATACGTACTTAATAAATTAAAGAAGATGCTGGAGCTATTACATTATAGGTATTATTCTTCGTATTCTTATCATTTTTAGTTTTTTTTTATTTCAATTTTATTATATTCCATATAATCAAAAAAGAGTATCACAAATTTGCAGCGAATGACCACGGGTGTAGGTGTAATTAGTTGATGATTGATTCTGATGGTTCTGTTGTCCAATATACGAATAAAAAAGCTAGTTTATTTTTATTTCCAAATAAAAAAACTTGTTGTTTCTGTATTGATACATTGGACAACAGAACCATCAGAATCAATCACCAACTAATTAAAAACCAGTATGAATGACGAAGATAATTGATGAATATTTAAAAATAAAATAATAATTAAGTAATATTGAATTGTTGGTAAGTACAAAGTTGAATATTCAATTCAACATTTCTGTTTAAAGCTTTGTATCATTTATCCTAATATTTGCTGATCCGGGAAGAAATACATGAAAAATTCTTTAAAATCGTATTATAAATATATTTTATTTACATAATATCAATGAAAATATTTTTACATATTGTGATGCTAATAATAATATTGTAATACAAATATAAAGTTTTAAAAATAATTTAATACGATGTTTAAAAACAATAGGTATACAATAGCACAATCTTATGCTTGGTCAATATAATGTAAAATCTGTGCGCGTGATGTATATCTTAGGGCATTGTAAGGGTCGACTAAAATATTTATAGTCGTTTACTATTATTTTATTAAAGGATGACACAATTGAACATTTATATTTTGATTTGTCATTGGTATAGATATGTTTCCATTAAAATAGAACTTGATAAAGCTCGATTACAATCAAATACTACTTTTCAGAAGTATACGAACAATAATTTTAACATTCTCTAAATTCTTTCGAAATCACTTGAGATATTTTCGTAATAAAATTAAGTATCCCAAGTGGACTTTGACATAAATGCAAAACATTTTTCACTATAGTCGAATTTGTTCTATCATAATGAGATTTCATATAAAAATTCTAAAAGTATACGTAGATATATTTATAATCTAAAGTATATCAGAAAATAAGAATCGGGATATTTTTACATTTATATAAAAATAAAAATTTTGATTGCTTCGTTCTCATTTTACGCTATATATTTTAACGCATTAAAAACAATTTGATCGACCTCTTATACAACGATAAATGATTTTTTATATGAAATTGTTAATTTATACATATAAATCAAAACAATTTCTCGTATTTAAGAGCCAAAGAGCCCGCAATCAAATCAAAATTATTATTATTCACAATCCTTCACACCACACCATAAACAAGTTTTATTATTTTACCTACTTCGTTTTCAAACAATAGGGCGAAGACCCTACTTAATTAAGATAAGAATATACTAGCTACCTACATTTATATTTTGCCTAAGAAACTTTCAGTTCATGAATCCATAAAACATTTGTTCTTTCGAAGTCGACGTGAATAAATATTATCTTTAACGAAAATTCCTCTTATTTGTTCAATTAAAAATTCAACTGTGTTTTATTTATGCAATGCTTACAATGAGCTCAAAGTGGTCTTAAATATTCGTTGGGATTTTACTCTGCTCGACTGTAAAATCAACTCTAATAAAAGAGTATCGTCACATTTTTTTTTTATAAAAGGAATATTCTTTTAAGACATGCTCCGATTTCAAGCTGCGATTTCCGTACGCTTATAGTGGTGGTGAAATGTATTGCAGCACTTGTAAAAATTTGCTAGCAAAGAAAATATGTTAAATTACTTTTGTCACACAATGATGTTAAATAACTTTAACATTGTAACTTTAAAAATACAAAATTTATAAATATTTACTAGAGACATAATGTACTTCAAAAGTACGATTATTAACCAATCTCACAAAAATTATCATGTTCTACATATAATCCTTCGCTTCCCTGTATCCCGAAAGTCACCTCATTTCTTCACTTTTAAATGTGATTCCAATCACAACAAAAGCCAAGAAAACAAAGTGACTCCATCTAGCAAATTGTACATCTCCGCAACACCCCCTGGCCACACAATCACGCGGAATCGCGCCAGCTCGAGTCGAAGCCACAGGCGCCATCCGAGTCCGAGTCGTTCTGGTGTCGCTGCAGTTGCTGCTTGCTGCCACTGCTCAGCGTCTGGGCGAGTAGACTGCCCGTCGTTAGGGCGGACACGGAAGCCGGCCGGCGGTTCGTCGACGACTTCCCGAGAGGCGTGGGTGTGCTGGGCTGGCTGGCCGTTTGCTGGAGCTGGGCCGCTTGGACGTTGCGCATGGAGACGAAATCGGTGGCGCGACGGCTACGGCGTTTCTTGATCGGCGCGTGCTTTGGTGGTGGCATAAGTTTGTCCGCCTGAAAGATTCAGAAAGAATTAGTATGATATTGGGAAATAGATAAAAGTAGTAGTACTGTGGGTCATTGATTTGACGAAACTTCGCATACTGGTATAGATATTAAATTAGTTCCAAAGTAACGCAACTAAATTTTTGTACGAGAAAATTAAGGAGCATTTCTATTTTTATGTTTTTTATGTGTTTAACACAGAGTCTTATGGGAACATATTTATAATTTCGTATATCTCATAAATTGACGTTGTAATTTTAATGAAACTAGAAAAATTGAAACGAGCTTCGCGCGTACTATTTTTTGTTTTTGGCGTTCAAAAAATATTTTTACCTATGATTTAGTTTTAATTAGTTTAAATGATAAGATAATTAGATACATTTTTATGCAAAAACTTAAATATTTTTATTGTATTTTAATTATTTAGTAATTCTATAAATACTTGAATTTCAAAATTCAAATCTAGCGGATTCTCGCATCTATACGGACCAATCAAATCAATCTCTTCAAAACATCCCGCCATCGTTTTTTTAAGAGTGAAAAATAGGAAAAAAAATAGAGTACCTATCTGAAGAATATTTTAAATGCTTTAAAGTTACGATCAAGAACATGTGATAATCGATATAAAGCAAAAAATTCCGTGGCGTGGCAACGCCAGAAAATCTTTTTCTAGCTTTCGCGGTTTTTGACGGTTAAGGACAGTCATCGAACAGTAATTGGCCAGTTTCATGACGTAATACAGAGCCCTAAGCAAGTCGTATAACCGTAATATTACGGTTCGCTGACTGTGGTGATGAAAATAAAAATGAAAATGAAAATGAATTTCAGAAAGCAGCCGGAAATGCAACATTTTATTCCCTTGACTAAGTATTAGCTGCGTATCGACAGTAGTACCTTAAATCGATAAATATTCCGAAGATTGGTTGCTAATTTTGGTTTTTTTTATAATATAATATCTGTATAAGTCTTTATTATAAAAAATTTGTTAAATAATTCCGTAAGCAGACCGTAAGTTTGTATAATATATGTATATATATAATTTTACAATGATATAAACGGAATTCTAATTCAAAGTAGGTATAACGAAAACTAATGTAAGAGTTATTTTAGTTTTCTTCAATTACTTTTTGTCAACTTAAGTGTACTAGTTTTAGTATATAAATATTGTTACCTAGAATGTTAGTCCACTAATTTTCTAAATAATGTTGTAATTCTATATTTTGCAATGTATATCATAAGAAAACTTAGTACTCACTGGTATATTATCCGCCGAGCCCCAAGTTTTGTGGATCTTCTCGCTGCTGTTGGTGTTGGACTGGTTAGTTGTCACCCCCAAGAACTGGCTGAAGGCCTCCGTCGTTCGCTTCACGCGTACGTTCAGCGAGCCAATACGTAGGAAACCAAGATCTTTCTCTGCGGCGTTCACATCCAAGAACGGTGGGTTATCGATACAGTTTTTTTTTTTTAAATATTCTACACTAATAATTCTACAGCTTTGCGCAAATGGTAAAACTCGAGATTGTTTAAATTTTGATGTCTGAGTAATGCGTTTCAAAAGGTTGATTTTCAATTTTGTAAAAATTTTGGCAAACAATAATATAGTAGTTTACTAACTAGATAAATAAATATAAATAAATAAATGTAATATATTTTGTAGTGAACAATTTTATAGATCATATGGTAAGCGTTAGAAAAACGAATTTACAATATCAATTAAGCAATTTGTGTTAAATATTTGTCATGTCTTTCAGCAAAAATGTAAATTTTTGTTCAACAATGTCTAGCTTATATACAAAAGCTAAAGCTTCAAGTATTTAGTATAGCACAGATAAGTGAGTCTTAAAATTAAATTTTGAAAGTTAATAAACAAAAAAATAAAGAAATCCAGATATGCTGTTAGAAATTCAGAGAAGATATTGGGTATTAGTTTAGAAAAAGTTAAAGGGTAAAATTTTGAAATAAAAGAGAAAGAAAAAGAACAAAGCACAAACGTTTGAAAAATTATTAACAAAATTTAATGAAGCAAGCACAGAGTAAGAGAAAACTCCCATCAGATATTGACGAGTTTGTACAGTAAATAAAAGAAATCAATCGAAAAAATGCACAAATCAGGTCGATAGTATCGATTCAACTGAAAAAAAAAATAAATAAAAGGAAGAAAGTCTTTTTTTTTGCCGCCAGAAAAGAGTCAAAGTTCCACCAATTGGTCGGCGAGCGAACAATTCTTACCTGCATGCTTTTTCCTTGCCTTTATTTCTGAAAGAGAAAACAGACACACAGATTATCCGACGGGCACTCGGGACGCGCGAAGAGTCGCGGGAGAGTGAGAGTGAGTTAGAAACGATCGTTCGAGGACAATGGGACAAGCACAGGCGGCAATGCAATTATTATTTTGATGAGACTTTGTTTCGAGTGTGGTCGAATCGAATTAAGAGCCGAAGAGTTAATATATTGATATTACAATGATCAAAACGTTACGCGAGTTATAATTTCGATATAAATAAAACACTTTAGGGTTTCGATCAAAGTATACGAGAGATTTGAAATAATAGATTCAACCAATCTCGAACAAGGTACTAAGACAACACAGATAAATATTAAAGTGAACGCTTCCACATACATTTACATCACAAAATGCTTATAAGTGTATTAGAACGTTAATTTTAATTATAAGAAAGAATTAATATTCACGAAAAGTAAATGCACTCTTTGTTTTTATATTAGTGTAAGTATCAAAATGCATGTTATTGATCATTTGATAGTATTATAAATTATCCCATATATACGATCACTGTTCAGTGTTTCAACTTTGTAAAAGATATTTTATTCAAACCTTATAAAAAAAAAAAAAAAACAAAAAAAAACAAAAAATTATCCTCGCCTCGTACATTTACAAACGGACACAGCTGCATTGCACCACACATATAATTAAATAAAATATCCATTCCAAAGTAACGAAAAATCGCCGATATGATATACCCCGGTAGCGCGAGGGGAGAAAAAATGCAATATTAATAAATGCGCGGCTTCGTTACCACCTCGTTTAAATGTAAATCTGCCGCATTACTTTTATAATGAATTAACATTACACGCCGTTAAGGAGGAGAAAAGGACGTAAAGGGTTATTAAAGCGCGCTCATATATACACGCGTTTCCCTGATTAAACAAAGCGAATTCGCATAATTCGCCCGGGGATGCGTGTAATTTTTCGCTTCGATTTAAGAACGCCGTAATTCTAATGGGTCGCCGCGGAAGTGCGATTATGTGGCTGGAAGTTTGTGTCGGTTTGGATTAGCTTTTTTTGTCGTTGATTTGGAGTAAGTGGAAGTGTAATAGGAAATGTAATACCGAAAAAATAGAGTACCTAATTATTGCCATATTTTCTATTATTTGAGATAGTCAAATTGAATAAAAATTAGGGTTAATTTATATAACTTATTTTTCGAGAGTTCCATGATAAATGATTATAAATAACCTTTCCCACATATTTTATTATGTTACAGTTAAATGAGTTATTTCTACTATTTTCTCAAGTGTTAAGTCATCATTAAACTATTTTTAATTCGAATAATACACAAAACCGTGTCGACTTTCCAAAACGATCACAGCTCTTTGAAAATACTTAACTCGATGCCTCATCAAAGCAAAACATCGGAAATATAAGTTCCTACAAACCGACAAACGCTCAAAATCCAACCATCCCGACTCTCACAACAATATAACATCGCGGCAACTCGACGTCGCGCCGAACTTTCTTTTCCCTCCTCCTCATTGATCCCTCCGTATGATTTCCTCGCTCGTGCAACGCATTATGTGCAAATCCTCGCGGATAAGTCCCAAGCGCTCGGGAAAAGGCGCGCGCGTTGTGTGTGTGTCTTTGTGACGCGGCGAGTGAAATCGCGGGTTATTTCATATATATGCAGGTGCTGCGAGTGCGCATTTTATCCGCGCGTTGATCACGCGAAGATGATTTGTCGGAAGAGTATATGGTTACACCGATTTTAGTTTATAGGGTTAGTCGATGGTATTTATCGAAGGTTGGGCGAAGTACCAGGGGTTTGCTGAATTTTTAATCCGAATTTCGTCGCAATCTGTGCGTTTGAACATAAAATTAATACTATTACGGTTTTAGTATATATTATTATTATAGTGTAGTAATTCAGATTCATGTTGCGTGCTTTCAGTACAAATGATTAGTAAAATCGATCTGTCGAAAACCTTGTCGAGTGAAACGATATTTTTAGAAAAATTTCAATATAATTATATTCTAAGGAGATTTAAGTGAACCTCAATTGTTTACTTCACAATAGGGCAAAGTGATTGTTTACTTCAAACGGTTACATGTGCGATCAAATTTTACCATACTAATCAACAGCTACAACAACAACAAAAAAAATACCAAAACTCTATAATTAGTTTCTAAAAAAATACGTTAGTTTTAATTGTCCATCTACAAAAAGTATATACGATACGATACGATACGATCCAATGACGACTCTTCACATTAACAGTGTTTCGAAACAATAAAGCAAAACTACACGACTTTCCAACAGCTCACTCTCGATTGCTTACGTAAAGAGTCGACCAAATTCGTTAAAAAAGCGCTTCTACACTTTCATCCTCGATTGTCTGCGTGAATGAAAAATTTTTTCACTGAACAATGGATTCTCGGCGTGACAGGCTAGTTAGTACCATCGAACACCGGCATGTTACAACGTCATCCCTGCGTTAATGCGAGAAAAAAAAGGTCAAACGAGTTAGTCAAGTCAAGAAAGAAAGAGAGAAAGAGAGAGAGAGAAGAGAGATACACGGAAGGGTTCGAGATTAGAGGAACTACATACGTTATTACGTGTGCGTGCGTGTGCGCGAAGAGAAACAATGGGAGTCATCGATCGTTTGCCTGTGGCGAACGATGCGAGCTGGACTCGCCGACGGCTTTGGTCTGCGTATAGTTTGCTCTTTGGATGTTGAAAGTAACGAAGGAATAAAGAGTACTTTACTAAAAGATTTTCTCGTTATTAACTTTGTTTTAACTCTGTACGTCATTGAATATATATTCTTTTCAACAATGGCAGTGTTTTGGTATAAATTTTATTTTTGCCATGTATATACTCAAAACCTCGTCGTTAAATCATCCAAAGCAAATACAACGAGACAGCTGTCACCGACTCCAATATACCCATCACGTCGCGAGAAGTCACGAGTCCATCATACACGCTTTCCATTACCAACTCCATTTCTCAACCTTTACTTTTTTTTTTAATTTTTGACAAATTCCATCGTGACCCCTCGCGCGGTTCTCACGCCGCACTCGCACGCCCCCACGTGGGTTAGACTACGTGTTTGTTTCTCAGTTTTCGTTTCTTTTTTGTACAGACAGAGAGTATAGGTGCGAGTGGATCTGTCGAGGACAACAACTTGCCTGTGCGCGCTGGCCGCTAGCCTCCCTATAACAGAAGGAAATTCGTCCAGAAGCCCGCATACTCACCACTGGTCAATAATCGCCCCTGACCCTGCATTACGTGTGCATAATATAATGTACGCTTGTCGCGTCCCCGTTACCCTTTTTGAAACTTTTTTTGTTTTTTTTTTTTTTTTTTTTTTTTTTTTTTTTTTTTTTTTTTTTTTTTTTTTTTTTTTTTTTTTTTTGTTTTTTTTTTGTTTT
>JAPYZP010003968.1:0-12497 GCA_030522985.1 Torymus sinensis
CTCTCTCTCTCCCTCTCTCTGTGTCGAGTGCGCGCAGACGAGAGAGCACGCGCGCTGCACGCTCCCGCACACGAGCGACAACGAGAGGATATTCGAGATTCGGCAGCTGCCGCTCTCTCTCTCTCTACCTGCGTATATATACATGGCTGTGTGTATGTATGTATTCATGTGTCTGTGTGTGTGTGAGAAGGGCAGCAGAAATTTTAGCGGCTGACACGCCACTTCAACATCCCCCCAGCCTCTCGCGGTGGCGCTATGCGAATGGGCTCGCGCAACGCCGCCGCCGTCGTCGACGCCGAAATTGGCGTGATTCCCTAATTCACGTGTGGAAACTCGCGAGATCGTGCCGGGAAAATTCGCCTCGAAATTACTGCCAAATTCGAGTGTACTGCAATTATGCATTCCTACTCACGTGCCGCGCTTACACGGACGTACTCGCCTGTGGATCTGTGTGTGTGTGTCAGTGTGTGTATGTGAGAGAGAAGTACAAGTGGAATGCAAACCAAAATTGTTGGACGCGCGCGGGAGTTACTTTTTTCGTATAATTGATTGCTCGTTTGGGTCAATGGAAGGTTCATTTTTTTTTGGGGGGGGGGGGGGGTCAAAAATATTAAGTCGCAGAATTGGAGTGTACTACTTTGTATTCAATGCTGATACGAAGCAAAATTATTTCGCGAATTCGAGATATTTATATGGGTATTTTTATTATATAAGCAATTATTCCAATTGATTAACTTGCCATAATTATTGATAATTATACGTTAATACTCCTCGTTCGATATACGTTCTACTGAAATTAGTACGGGAAATAATCCGTATATTGTTTTTTTTTTTTTTTTTTTTTTTTTTTTTTTTTTTTTTTTTTTTTTTTTTTTTTTTTTTTTTTTTTTTTTTTTCTTTTATTTTTTTTTTTTTGTAAAATGCTCGTTTAAATGTATTTCGACAATTTAATTAATTTGATTAATAGCTTTCCGGCCTCTGTTGTGCCGTTCTTTGATCTCGGCTTGGCTTTTTGATAAGCGAAAAATCTTTCTAATTTGATTTTCCATTTTCACTCGCAATATCCAAACATTCTTCCAATACAAAAAGCGTACATAAAGATTTCAATCGTTATCTCTTATTTACGTGATTTACATAGAAATTATCCTTTAAACCAATTAAATAAATAATATTACTTTTGAAATACATTTTTAACGATATCTCTTTGCTTTTTATATAGCCAATCATAGATGATATCGTGGAAAGCAGCTCGATAAAGCTCAATCGATGAAAACATTTTTAATTAAAAGTCTCCTGGCATCAATATGCGCTACTGAAATTGTTACTTTCTAAGCACATAAAGGACTTTTATATATATACATATAGTATCCCATTCATTTATCGGCTCGTTGTAAATTATAGTAGCATATCGAGGCGGTAATGGAAAATATTGATGGTAACCCTTTGATGTGGAGTTTTTGCAAAGGCAGGCAATGCTTCTCGTCAACGTTTGCCGGAACTTTCCAATTCATTCGCACGAGTGAGCTCTATTTATTCGAAAAATCTTGTACCTATATATACATTCTGTCCTATTTATTTTTCAAAACACGGCTTATCGCAAAGGCCGACAATGCCTCTCTTATTTGCATTCGCTTTGAATCGAGAGCAGCAGACGCGCGGGGGAGTGGGAGGGGTTAGACAAAACGCAGATTTGCAAAGCTTATTGTTTCGGGCGCCGGGTAAATTTATTTATTTCAAAGCACAAAGACCAAATCCAAATCGTTTTATATAAAATCATCGCTGTACAATTCCGCACACTCACACAAACACATTCCAACGCGGATAAAAATATACCAAAGAATCCAGTTTAAAATTCCAGGACGGTTATTCAGGCCAAGTTAGAGAGTTCGTGATGCAAAATCAAACATACCATAAGTCATCGCCTACTCTAAATATACAAAGTATGTACGTACGTATAATGTACACACGCGTGCACTCCCGCGCCGATGATTGAATTATAGACCGACGACTCCCGCGCATAGCAATCAAGCTCTCGCTAAACCACATGTTACAAAAAACAACTCCCACTTCGAGCCGACCTTTTACACCGACTCCACTCCATCATTCCTCATGCACCCTATACAAAAACTAAAAGCAGCCGTAGCGCACGAACTAAAGGAGAGAAAAAAAATAACGCACGCGTGCGAGCGATAACGCGAGCATCTGGGAAAAGTAATCAGTCGATAAACCGCCGAGCCGTGCACGAGCGCGCGCGCGCATTATTTTTATTATTTCCCCCGCGGCGGCAGCGGCGTCGACGGCGCAGAAAAATAATGCGCCGCGTGCGCGCATATATACGTATACACGTCGCTGCTTATATATGTATACGCAGTAGTAGGGTGGGAGGGAATTGGAAGTAATGCGAATTGCGGCGCGAGCGTAATGCCTGGCGGCGCGATGAGGGAAATATTAGCGGGCGCATAAACAGCCGCCACGAAGACGTACGCGTAATACATCAAAAGCCTCGGGGAGTAGAAGAGAGAGAGAGCGAGGAAGGGTGGGAGGGAAAATAGACCTCGCTTCGTATGCACGCGCGCGCGTGTATATGTATATGTGCATGCGTTAGACCGTAATTTCGTTAGAGCAATCGAGCTGCGACCCGTTTCTTTGCGCGCGCGGTAGCGCAAAAGGGAGTACAATTTCGCGGAATTTTTTAATCCGGGATTTTGCGAATTTTTCGTTTCATTCGGCCGCGGCGTGTATATCTATATGCGAGAACGCGAAATTGGCTGACGCGGTGTGTTTTTCTCGCGCGGCTCTCTCTTTCGGCTTCAAAAGCGGCTTTCATGCAAACGCTGTACGCGAATAAGACGTCAAAGTGTTTTTCGACGCTCCGGAGAATTAGGCGGGAACTACCGGCTTTGAAAGCTCTCGCGAGAGCGAGCGATGCGTCTCGTTTTCATAATGGGAGATTAAGTCTAGTCCCAGCGAAATAGAATGATTTCATCCCCGACGCGAGTTTGCCGCTTAAGTAAGTACTTTTTACGAAAATTAACTAGACTTGAGAATTTAAGGAAACGAGTTGCTCTGTATATCGTTTTAACTTCGTTAGCCTTGCGCCCTCGTCGGAGAGTGCATTTCTCATTCTGGCTTTAACAAATTGACGTGTTACTCCGCGCACGGGTTTGCTTTTTCTTTCTCAACGTCGTTATAATTAAAAGTTCTGGAAAATAATATTCGAAATTGAAATTTAGGTGAGAAGACAATGGGAAAGCGTGGCACAATGAGAATGCGTGAAAGGAAGAAGGTGGCAGGGGGGAAGGCTATCAATGTCAATGGTAATATCTTTTGGATGATCCGGCCGAACGTGGAAAGGTGATGTGGGATTATTCAGGTCAGGAGTCTTTAATCTTCGACGAATAGAGAAAAAAAGGAGAAATTCGACGACAAAAGGGTGAACTGTAATCACCGATGAAAGAAAGTCGCGCGGGCCGACGCAAAACTTTTTTTCTTGCACGTGCGCGCGTCCTCGAATCCGCGAGATTATAGAATTTGATGAACGCAGAAATAGTGTCAGATGTTAGATTGGAGATCTCCGTATTTGCGTTTCGTGGAATTACTAGCGGAAATGTCGAGGAAGCTGTCGGATATGCGCTTCAATAAAGATAATGTAGGACAAAACGATAATTTCAGCGTCGAGTGACTTCGTTAAAACGACGCAGGTTATGATTATATATATCATTTTATATACAGCGAACGTTATAATGATTTTTGAAGTATACTTCGTTCAGTCGATAATTCAAATAGTCAATAAAAATCCCGTATTACTATATAATCCAAAATAAAAGAGAGTTATTAACGCGCAACTAAATTATTCAAAGCCCACGAGGTGAGACCCTATATATCTGCCACAATGACTGAATATCGTATACAGAATGTATTTTATTCATATACGTCAAAACCTCCGTCAAAAACAAATCCAGCCAAGTTATTTCTATCAATTTCAGCGTCCATTCACTTTCACGCAACATTGAAATGTAAATTCCCACCGCGAAACGCTCGCTGGACTCGCAAGAAAGAAGAAATTAGGTCCACTCTTGTGAGGCTATGCCCTTTTACGACCTCCCACCTACCGCGGCATTCAAGACCACGCTGCCATTATGCACTGCAACTTTTCATTGCGCGATTCAAGCTAAACACGCCAAAATCCGCGCACGACTTCAAAAGCCTCGCCCTATTCTTCTTCGCCTTTAACGGCGGCCCCGCACGGAAGGGCATAGCGCAGACAGAGAGAGAGAGAGAGAGACGCTACGCGCGACCTCCTCCTTCTCCTCCCGTGCAAAATCGATACGGAATTTCGAAAACCTGCGCGCGGCACTGTATATACGTATACACGTCCCTCCGGCAAAGTTCGTTAGAGCCGGGCGTGCACGTGTCGTGTCTTTAAACCCAAAGTCCATCTTCGCCCGTGGAGAGAAGACAAACGTAGCCTCCTCGCTATAAGAGCAAGAGAGAGAGAGAGAGAGAGAGAGAGAGAGAGAGAGAGAGAGAGAGAGAGAGAGAGAGAGAGAGAGAGGACAGGAGAAAAGGAGAGTACATAGGATGAGGGAAAAGGGACAGTAGCTCTAGCATGTCCACCGTAATCGCCGTCGTCTCGTGCAATACTGTCTCTCTCTCTCTCTCTCTGCTCTTACACATATACACGCAGACCTATACATACACAGAGACGATACAACGAAACGTAAGGCCGGAAAGAGACGAGCCGGCGCTCGTTCATCGTCTTCTGGAGTACAGGAGGGGAGGGTAGGTAGGAAAGAGAGCGCGAGAGGGACAGTGACAAATGAATTTCCTCGGAGAGTAGCTGCCGAAACCGCAAGCCGATTACTTGCTGCTTGGCTTATGCCGAGCAGCGAGTGGAGGGTGGTGGGGGGGGGTATAGGTATAGGCGATCTAGAGCGTATACGCGCGCAGGGATAAGCCGTGCGGAAAGGGCGGGAGGAGTGGGGGGAGGGCCGATTTACGAGCAGATATCCATGCCAAAACGTCGGCTTAAAACACTCGGCAGTGCGGACGGTGGCCGCGACACGCGCGGACTTATCGCGGGGCCGAGAGGCATAGCTGTGCAACGCGGTGAGAGGGAGAGAGAGAGAAAGAGAGAGGCGCATTGATTGCCCTCTACCTAGTCCCCCTACTCTCGGTGTGCATTAGCCATAAATAAGGCTCGGACGAGCCGACGAGAGTGTGTGGGTTTGTATGTGTGTGAGAGAGAGAGAGAGAGGGAGGCAGAGGCAAAGGCTATTTTTGAGTTTATCCGCGAGGGTGAAGCGCGTGGTTACGGTTGTGTTTATTTTTAATGGCCGTTTAGGAGAGAGGGAGAGTGCTGGTTAAATAAATCAGGGTTGTGTAAATGTTGAATGGACATTGATTGCCAGGGAAATGCTATACTGTAACGCGGTTGTAGAATTGTTTTTGATATTTTTATAGAATAAGCCATTTTGTAATACAATTTAAATACATTAAATTGAAATTTGCGATCTTGATTATTATGTGATGACTTTACTAACAATTCGAATTTTGAGAAAAAGAACATGACACTTGCCGCAAGTTCACACCCGAATATACGAGATTATTCGGAAAAAATTTGGCGCCCGGTAGACAATTTTCCGCTCGGTCAGCCATAATTCTTGCTCCCTCTCCCCCGGTTTAAAAAAGAAAAAAAGAAAAAATCACAGGCGAAAGCGAGGCGAGCGCTGGAAAAAATATCCAAAGACGCTTATCGGTGGAACGTTCGTAAGATCTCCCGCGCTCGAGCGCTAGCACGGGGGGCGCGCGCAACTTTAACTTCAAACTTGCTCATTTACCAACTTAATTAGCAAAGTTTTGATTAGCACGATGAGCCGGCAAAGTATACGGCATATAAACGCAATCGCGCCCAGATATACGCGCGTCGGCGTTTATTATTATTATTTTTCTTTTTTTCGCGCTCTCACTTTCTCGCTCTCTCTCTCTCTCACCCTCTCACACGCGCGTGCGCGAGCTCTTATAGACAATCGCGAACTCGCTCATTTATTCAGAGGATGTTTACAGTTTCCATGCATAAATTTGCGTTATTCACCTGCCGCCACCGCCGCCACAGCAGCTCTCTCCGGCCGGAAGAAGGCAGCGCGCGAGCTCTCACGTCTGAGGGAAACTCACTCGGCAAGTATAGTAGCAGTAGGTAGTAGCAGCGAGGGCGCGCGCACGTCGACGCGAGTAAACCGTGGAAAGTTAACCGGTTAATCGCAACTTCCGACCCGAGAGCACAAAGACTAAAGGGACGGCCCTGAAAGAGGGGAGAGACGCGCCGAGGCTCCTCGCAGCAGGGCAAGAAATCCAGATGAAACTCTTGTGTGTTATACTATACGTGTGTGTACACGGGAAGGAAGTGCACCACTGCCTATACTCTCTCCGCTGAGAAAGGAACGACATACACAGTCGTTACCGCAGCTTTTAGACGACTATTTGAACACGCAATTCGATGCGGTCATTATACGCTTTGGGAGAAATTTTTTTACTGCGCTATTATATATTTACACGCGGCGCCTGAGTCTTGCAACTTTATCTTTTTATTTTTTTTCTTTTTCTTTGTTTTCGACATCTCGTTCGTAGCTCGTTACGCCGTCTGTCAGCTTTCTTCTTACTCCAGACGGACAAGAATCCCTGGGGTTATTGTAATAGAATTTGCTTTACAGTAATGAGAAAGGAAATCTCGCGTCGCCCGCGCGGTCTAACTTTTTTACGAGGAAGGGTGGGAATGCCGCGGCGGAAGGATTCCTGGAAGACCTTTTATTTTTACGTTTGGGAAAGAGGCAAATTTTTCAGATGCGGCGAGCGAGTGCTGTAAAAAGTGTTAATTTTCCGCAGGTTGACGTGTAAGCCGAGCATTTTTCATGTTTCAAGGAAGAGTTTGTAGCCTCCGTGCGTGTAACATTATAGACAATGAATACTTTTTTTTTCATTTCAAATGCCATTTCTCGTGTATATATATACGTTTTCCTTTCTACGGAAGGCGAATCAATGCATAATCCAGCTAGAGATTGGAAAGATAACTTCATCACACACCGTAACACCCGCCCTAATCCCCATACAAACCCTAACCATAAAAATCAGCAGGAGAAAATGAACCTCGCGCAACGGAAGGCAAAAGAAAAAAGGAGGAAGGAATATCCCACCTTCACCTCCGCTAAAATAGATCCCACTCTCGCCCACCTCCTAATAATCCCCGGCTTTTCCCGATGCAACGTGCGCGCTCACTCGCGTTTTCATTCCAACGCCATCTAATTCCTTATCCCTCTGCCCCTCGCTGCACATCTTGCCTACGGCTCTCTCTCTCTTTCTCTTCCTGATTACGTCGGGCTTCCGCGAGTTCGCTAAAGCATTTATTGCCCGCCGCGCCGCGGAGAACTTGGCTTTCTTGGCTCGCGCTCGCAGGAGCCTATTTACGAGGATCGGGGGCGGCTTGCTTCTTCTTCTTCTTTTTTTTTTCGTTTTTCGTCCAAATATATATATATGTATATACATATACGTGGCGCGCCGGCTGTATGTGTGTATATATACAGCACGCGTATATGAGCGGAACGCCGGTAGGGAATATAATCCGCAAAGTTTCGCGCGAGAGCCCGGCTGACCCTGTTAAGGCTCGAACTACTTATTAGCGGGAACGAGCTAGAGAGACAGAGAGGGAGCACAGTCGTCGCTGCAGCGCGGAGTAGTTTCAGCGGCTGCTATCCAATTACTTTCGCGGGAATCCCTTCTTCCGAGCCCACTCGCTGCTGCTCTCGTATTGTCGGAGTTTATAAAGTGTTGCGGGGAAAGTGATTAGTTCGCTCGGAAATAATTAGATTCAAGAATATATACCCGCGCCTCCTGCTTCCTCGGAAGATCTCTCGCTCTATATATCTATCTCGGTGCTGTGTATCCTTGATTTTATAATTGATCATTCCGTTTGAGTGGAAGCGGAAGGCGAATGTATAGTTGATTTTTCCCTTTTTTTTTATCTCGCGGATTGAATCGAGGCTTTTATTTGGACGCATAGCGGCGCACAGTGACGTACATTGGTTTTTATATCAATCGAAGCATACGTATATATAGCATTCGACACCGGACATTCGAATGAACACATGTCTGCCACGGCTGGAATTAGTTTAATTAGCGTCCGACCTATTTTACGTCTGATCACTCCCGTCGGTTAATTAGATCCTCAGCACAAAAAAAAAACCCTAAATGTTTTGCGTTTAAACGACGGGAGTAGGAAGTCCGCGGTATATATACTATTATGCGAAACTTTTTGGCGCAGCGCTCGTTTAAACTAATTTCCGGCGAGTAACGGCGTTCAGACGCGGAATGAAGTTTTCGCAAAATTAGCGCGCATCGCCGCGTTTTTCAGCAACTCCGCGTTTACCTCGCCTTGGCTTACACAGAGTGAAGCAAGCCAGACATCTCACCTCTCAATTTCCGAATAATAAAAAAAAAGCAACAACAATTGTTCCCACCCCGTAATTAAAAAAACACGCGGAAGAAATTATCAAGGCGTATAACAACAGTAATCAGCGTCAGAAGTAGCCTCTGAAACAATAGCCAACTTTGGGGCCACGCTCGTCCGCGTCGGCCGCCCCGGACGCAATAACTTCCACGTGCTAACAAAACTCGATAATAACAACTTAAGATTTTCCCGAGATCGCAATCCTATTAAACGCGATTCCGCGCTTAACTGATTCCACCTCCTTCTCTCGTCCTCGTTTTTCCGGCTCGCTTTCTCTACCCCCAGCCGCCCGGCTATATCTATATACACGAGCGCGGGGGGCGCTCCATATAAATCGGAAGGGGTCGCGCGCTGTTCTTCGGAAGAAGCTTATCGCCCGCGATATTGCCCTCTTTCATTTCGTTCTCTCCCAGCCCGGTTCCCTCGATTTCTCTCTCTCTCTCTCTTTCTCTCGCTCTCGAGTTCGCGCTCGCGTTCGCGCGCAATGAGAAAAGTTTTCGCGTAATAAGCGACGCCTATGTGTAAGTCCCGGGCGCGCGGGATTATCAGGCTGCTCTTTCCGGTCGTGTCCGTATGCCCGCACTGTGCTCGCTCTGGCGACGGGGGAATGGGCCGAGAGAAAGAGAGCGGGGGCAATAGCGCGAGCGCAATGTAATAAACGGATTTACAAAAAGGCTCGACGCCAGCTGCGTAGGCTCGAATCTCGGGGCGACGGCCTGCAGCTCTTTCTCTGCTTCGGATCGGGCCGCGTCGATTTCTGATATCACGATTCTGATTGCAAGCTGTTATCTCGCGCTCTATTTTTTAACTTTTCGTGAGAAAATTATTTTTTTGGAGAGGTGAAAGTTGTAACGAACTGTATAGTTTGTGAGAGTATACGTAGATTTTGCTTATTAAATTTTTCGTCAGAGAACGAGAAGGTTCTGGTTTCGTTTAAAGGTACAAAATATGTAAATTTTTGACAAAAGCACCTTCAATTAAAGTGAATAATAAACTTCAACGAGAACCGAACGAACTATACGAATATTCAAAACGTATATATGTGACATCGGGTTTCGAATGATTTACAATGTTGCGCTACAAATTCGCGAGCGCGTTTAGATTTTTATCAAAATCTTTATGGCGCGCATTTTACGCGCGGGCGTATCTGTTCTGCCGCGCGTGTAAAAGGTCCCGTTGAACATATTACCTCGCGAGTATAAACCCGCAGAGGCCATTCCCAATCGTATTCTCCATTTGTAACCACATATCTCTATAACTTGCCCGCATGCCTGATACCTGCAGTATATAACCGATATTAGTACCACACTAAAATATAACGTTAGAGAACGGCCGAGTCCGCACCCGATCATATTTGTTCTGACCCAATACACACACACACATATATATATTCGTCCTTAATTGAAAATCATCCCCCCGTGCGCCCAATTCCCTGGTAAAACTATAAAACAATACGCGAGTAAAAGAAAAAGAAGAGAGGGGACAGGAAAAGCGTAAAACGGCGCTTCCCACTCTCATTTCGCAGAACGAGAAAGGGCATTAAGGATAAGAGCTGCACTTTTCTTGCTCGCCCCGTATATATAACGCGAGGAGGGTAAAAACGCTCGGTGCTGCAGCGCGCGGCGCGCACACGCGAGGGGCCGCGTCGACGAGGACGAGGTGGAGAGAAGTGACGAGAGAGAGAGAGAGAGAGAGGAGATTCAAGACGGGACGGCGCATAATATCCAACGTGGAGGGAGAGAGGCTGCTGCTCTTTATACCCGGCGACCCGTATTTAAGGATTAAACTGATGAAAATGAAGCCGTAGATTTTACGCGCCGGCGACTCGCTCATTGTGCTCTCCCTCTCTCTCTCTCCCGTCCGCGCGGGCACTTGCTATTACCAGCCCGATGAGATATTACGGCCCTCTTGTACGGCCGGCGTTTCTTTTGCCCCCGTTATAATTGAATGAGCGGCGCGCCATAGTCGTCTTCGTAGCGTTCTTTCGTTTACTTTTCCGAATGTTTTTATATATATTTCTTCTCGATGTACACATACGGATGAGAATGAGCGTGTGGCTGACTATGAATGTGATTACGCGCTGGCGGCAAAGAGCTATTTAATCAATAATTATAATATAGATTCGTTTCATAATAACGGTATAGAGAAGAGATTCTTCTTCGTCGATATATATACATATACAACAGTGTGGGCGCGCGTACGTCGAGCTCAGCCAACATTTACCAAATTAATCTAGTCCATTACCTTTACCCGGCCCGCCTCGCAGCGCAAACACTCGCTCGCTCGCTGCTACTGTGCCTATTATAACCTCCTCGTTCGCGCCGATCGCTTTTCAAAGTTTTTCATCGACCCACATTCTCCCCGCACGGGCACGCATACATATATATCTACCTACCTATATATCATTCCTTCCTGATTCTATATACCGTCAAGGTCGAAAAACGCGGGGGATAAATAAAGCCGTCACGCGCCATCCCTTCGGCTTTTAGCGTTGTCGAATGCCCCCCCATTCTTTAAATATACGCGCGCTCGCGCAGGACGAGGCAAAAGAGTGAACGAAAGAACAAAAAAAAAGCTGCGGGAGTGGCGAGAAATAAACGAGAAAGGTGTAAGCAAGGGACGAGAGAGAGAGAGAAAGAGAGACGCCGAGCTCAGCCGGGCGAAAAAGAAGCTTTGTAGCTGGCTCTCTCCCTTCCACTCGCGCTCCTGTTCCTTCCTGCAGGAGCGCCCGTCTTTTCCTCTCTCTCTCTCTCCCTTCCTTCTTCAGCCCTGCACTTTCTTCGCTGCACTGTGTGCGCGCACGTGTTTTATATACGTGTGTATCCATTCACTCTCTCTCTCTCTCTCTCTCTCTCTCTCCGTCTCTTGCGCGCCTTTGGGCTGCCATTTCGTTTTATTCCGCTCGGCTACCGCCTAACGCGGGGTGAAAGCTGCCAGATTAAAAGTGGGTATTCTTTCAAACAACCCTCCCCCCCCGCGTCTGATTGCGTCCGCGAGGATCCAATTTAGGAGAGAGAGAGAGAGAGCTAGACTGGAAAGAGGGAGAGAGGGGGTGGGAAGTTAAGTCGACGAGAGGTGTTTATTTATGAGATGTCGCTGCGGCTCGAGATCACTGTCCTTCGATAAAGATTTGAGACGAGAAATTGGCTTTTATAAGATTGATATGGGCAGCGATATATATATACAGACTATGCACGTTTCAATCGCCGACGGTAGATTGCGTCTCGCATTGTGCTATACCGCTTTTTATCTTTAACCAACGGGTACAGCATATATACCCGCGTCTTTCTCATTGACTATTATTGGCGCATTGGGCCGTAAAGAACCTTCGTTATAGCCGTCTTTCTGCCTCGTACCTCCATAGTCATCTCTTCCGATAAGTGCGACTCTTTCCGATCTCTTAACAGACTATACACCCGTACCTTTCGTCGTCTCTCTCTCTCTCACGCGCGCACTCCGAAAGTCCCTGGAATGCGCCTCGCGCGCAATATCCCTTTGAGCGAATTAATTAAATGTATTAGATTCCCCGCGAGCCAGCTCTATTTCGCCGCGACCGAGCAGCTATCGCGGCCTTTGACGCGTGCGCGTGTGTACGTTCTTCGTTGTGCGCATACACGTTGCTTTCGAAATCCACTCAATAGTATATATATATACGCACGTGTGCGATTTCGCCAAGGTATAATCCTGGGTTCTCTCTTGTCGCTCATTGTTTTTGATCCACGATGTAGGCGGGGAGCGAGAGCGAGAGAGAGGGAGACAGAGAGAATGAAGTAACGGACAGACGTAGAAATATGATTTATTTTTCAGATCGCCAGGTACGACGGTAGTTCATCATGCTTCAATCGACAGTGAGGGTTGATTAATGTTGTTTTCGAAAGAGAGTGAGCGAGCGAGAGACTCTGTGTACGGTACAGTAGAGTACGTGGGTGTATCAATTTACCTTTTGTTTCTTTCGCTTCCCTCTCTCACTTTTGTTTATCGTTTTTTTTTTTTTTTA
>JAPYZP010003969.1:0-11345 GCA_030522985.1 Torymus sinensis
ATTATTGCAAAAAAATCAGTTTTTGTCATGAAAAAAATACTTATACATAAATACCTTAAAATTACAACTCTTTGGGCCATAACCACATGTATTAGGAACAATTTGCACTTTGCCCATAAAAATCCATCATATGGTCTCAAAGAAAAGTTACGACAAACTTTATTTCTTGAAAATGCTATAACTAGGGATAAAATGAGCTTAAGGACCTCTACCTTGGCTCATTTTATTCAAAATAAGTTATATTTACAATATATTTTCATTATTTTATTATAATAATATTTGTTATCATTTTTTTAGATAATTTTGTCCAGAAAGGCCTATAGGTGTAAGACCTCCTTAAAATTGATTTGTTTCAAGAGAGCAACTTCGAAATCAGTTAACCGATGCAAATATTACTGCTGATAGATAATATTATTGTTTTGTGCTTATTTTGTTTAAATTGCTGTCACATACATACTTCCGTGTCAAAGTTATATTTAAACCATATGTAAATTAGGTATAAACTTTTGTTACGTGTGGATACACGTACGAATATAGAAGAACGAAATAAGCAAGGCGTCCGATTACAATATGACGCCGATTAGCAGAAAGTCAAGCAGTGGCGGCAAAAGTTGCGAGAGCTCACTCGTAACACTGATAAATAAACAATGATATTATAAAATTATAGAGTTGAAACAGTTTTGTAAAGGTTATGTATGTTTTTGTATTATGTGAATACCTTTTACTGACTGAGAAAACATAAGAACAGCAAATCATGGATTCAGCTAAAACTTTGGAATTATACATTTTTAGATTCAGCTTTTATCATCCAAAAACATATCCTAAAGTTTTATCCAAATCGCTTGTCCGTATGTATTGGTCTTCCTAGTCAGATTCCAACACGCCATTTTAGTACATATCGTCGGCTGGGAGGAAAAAGGCGCTAACTCGTTATTTCGATAAGAAAAGTTCTAACTCGGCGGAATAGTAAGAAAAGATCTAATAACTCACCGGAGCGCTAAGAAAAGTTACAACTCGCGGGCTTTTTTCCATGGACGTTTTAATTGAGAATAGCCTTAGAGTTTGGAAAATCTGTTTCTCATTCTTTTGGCTATCTAATAAAAAATTGTTATTATATAGCAAAAGAAATAAGAAACAAATTTTCCAAACTCTTAGGCTATTCTCAACTAAGACGTCTATGGAAAAAAGCCCGCGAGTTGTAACTTTTCTTAGCGCTCGGTCGAGTTAGGACATTTCTTAGCGCACCGGTGAGTTAGAACTTTTCTTACCGAAATAGCGAGTTAGTACTTTTCTTATCGAAATAACGAGTTAGCGCCTTTTTCCTCTCAGCCGACGATATTCTCTTTCTGATAAATTATCCTCTTCAGGATCTGTATACGAATACAGATTATCGCTGTTGAAGAAATGGAACATTTGCTCTGTAACGTTAAACTCCAACACTCCACCTACTGACTTGACGTATTCATATGCTTGTATCATCGCCTTCACTGTTTTCGATCTCAAGGATGCTCTCCATTTAGATTTCATCACATTATACCTGTACGTTCAGGAGAAGCATTGGAGTTGGGGAGGCTCAAGGCATTAGAAGCCACTTGACATAAATTTGTAAATAACATCTCTCCCTGTTGATTGTTAAATTTATGCAATATTGCCCAAAATCGCCTGGACGGTCTTTTATTTGAATGAATTCAGGATCGAATTCATATTTCAATAAATTCTCCCACTCTTTATTTATAATATCGGCATCGGCAATACCTATGGGCAACATTCTCGGAAATACTGTAAAAAAGTATAAAAATCTGGCATTTCGTCATGAAAATCTTTAGTCAAACCGTTCTCAGGATTTAAGAATCGCATTAAAAACATGCCACTCTCTTGCAAATCAAACCACTCTTCGATTTTCGCTGCAGCATGTCGGAATAACTTTTACAATTATTCATTACTTCAGTCATATCTAAAACAGCTTCACCTAAATCATTTTCAACGTATTCAACCTATAATGAGTGTTTTAAAGAGAGTTCCAATTTTATATTTCAGATATAAACATTATTTTATTTAGTTTGTTATTGATTTTATTGATATTTTATCATAAAAAAATAAAGAAATGAGATTCAGTTTCAAAAGAATGACATGATCTTACCTGCTCTCATTTCAGTTCCGCCTCGGTACGTTGTCATCGTCTCATTAAACATATGAGGACACGTTCTTTGTCAGGCCCAGAATTGATCGATGCTCAAACCGTCCTCCCTCACCCTTCTCAACCCGGTGTCTCTCATCTATGTTCTCTTGTTCGACGCGCTCAAACGACAAAGATACAAGTGAGCAGTGGTGAAAGATGATTGGTAGATAGATCGACGACGCCTTTACCTCTGTCAATTAGCGCAATTCCGATTAGAGACATTCGTCTTAAGCTTGGCGTGATCTTCGTCGCGATCGCGATCGCGTCGTTGCAGTAATTAGTGGCATGCCGTTGACTCACTCTAGCGAAATGCCCGTAGATGTACGCGAATTAATTGCACCACAATTAGGCTCTCTTTGGAAGATTTACCGGCCCCTACTCTTTTGTTTTCTTTCTTAGGCCTATCCCAAAATTACTCATTCCTGCATGAGTTAGTAAAGAGTCTTTGAGATTTAGCTCGCGGAGTTATGCATAAGTACTTGAAGCTTCTTGTAGATATGAGAAATTGAGCCAGCGAGCAAAAATGCGTTTTCATTAACGGATCTTACAGTTAGGCGCGCGCGCGTACGAGCAGTAAGCGCGTAAGAAGCCACTTCAGCTCTTCAATTAGTCGCGTCTTGTAATGAATCCCAATTATTCAATTAAGTCGTACGTGCTTTAATGCCGCAATTATTTATTAATTTTGGAGGCTTTGTATATTTTCATGTTATTAAGAAAATATATATTATCAATAATTAAACGCCAAATTGATTATAATCAATTCAATTCAGCTAATTATGGTTGAGGTGAAATGCGATAAATAAATGTTTTTATATACTCAGGCTTTTTATATACTGAGACTTGTCTCATCAGAAATGTATACTTTTGTGGTTTAAGATACTGAATATACTTAATTATTATGTATGTTCAGAAAATATTATTATTTATATTATTACTCATCGAGAAATTATAATTATAATCGAATTGAAGAACATTTAAAATTTAAAATCAAAGATTCAATGAATAAACTGAATTTATAAATTAAATTTCTCATAGTAATGATCCTATGTAATAAAAGTAATCAATACGATAATGCCAGCAACAATTTCTAAATTCAAATCTGGTCAGTACCGTTACGTATAAGAGTACGATGGAGAGAATTGAACAAACAAGTCGCGTAAAAAATATGCGACTGCCAGATTTGTACCGATAGACCCGAAGTTTCTAGTCCGGTGCTCTGACACCGGAACTAAAGTGGCGATGCTTGCTCGAGTGCATCGTGCGCGCTTCTTTTTATCGTTATATGACGTGACAGTACGCATTATTTCTCCTTTGCGGATAGAGTCGCATCTACAATTGCAGATATTCCGCTTGATAACTTTCTGTCATTTAAGAAAAATGCGTTTAATTCAAAGCTGTCAGACCCTAATAAAAAACCGATACAAATTACATGTTGAACGACGGCAGCAGCGCCCCGGGGGCCACGGGACTAGTTGGCCAATCGGCGCCGGTTTAAGTTACCGATCGGCGCTTAAATAAAAGGATCATTTCCTCCTTCCTTGTGCACACATACGTACACACGCGCGCGTATACGTCTGAATCCCGTTTCTCCATAAATAGCTAAAAATCATGCAACGAATGAGGCTTGCGTAACCCGCGTACATGCGCGCACGGGCTATTCAGTTGCTTTAAAGTGACGCGAGATAGTTTGTACTGGCGGTGCATGCTGCATTCTCACGCGCCCTGCTAGACGATTGATCGACGCGCCAAATCCGTCTGCGCGAAGCAAAACTGGCTGATAATAGCATCGCTCGTTTTGTAGCTATGAGCCGTAGGGAGAGAGAGAAAGAGAAAGAGAAAGAGAGAGAGAGAGAGAGAGAGAGAGAGAGAGAGAGAGAGAGAGAGAGAGAGAGAGAGAGAGAGAGAGAGAGAGCACTCACCACGTAATTACGGATACTCAAGCGCGTACGCGCAGTAGCTGAATCGGCATCATGCCGAGTTGTAGAAATCCCTGGAGTGTTTTGTGTAAAGTGATGCCTCAGAACAATGTAAACTATTTTAACGATATTTGTAAAAAGAAAATAGTTTGTAGTGATTTATTTTATTGGTATTTACATAGTTGAAACTAGAATATAACTTTGTATTTCAAGTTTTAATAATGATGCAAGCGTTTAGAAGGATATTTTCACGACAGGTGGAAAAATAAGTTCTTTGAATTATAAGAATTATAGGAATGATAAGGTAGCTCATCTAAATATCCGTAATGTAAAACGCAAGGTTATAAATATGAAATAGCATACATTCACTATTGAGGAGACCAACAATTTTGACATACTATAATTAGAATATTATTTTTATTTCTCATCAAACTGAGTCAACTTTATTCGTTAGATGTTTAAATTGAGTAATAAAGCAAAAGATTCTTCGCCCGTTCAATAATAATCAACATACTAATTGCAAATCATAAGCAGCGCATTATATGACCATAATACTATTTGATGAAATTAGCTTCCACAGCTTCATAAGTTTATAGTTCCCCTACGAGATATCGTGAGGAAACCCGTATAGGCTCTCACAAGCGCAATAATCACCTCAATCCCGTCAGTGAGTTTGCACGCGCGCGCTCGTGTGCGCCAAAGTCGTTAGTACCATATTAGTAACCGTATTTTAATCCGTCCATTTCAATTGTACAGCGCATGCGCGCTGACTACACACACCTGCTTCGTCGCTCGCGCTCGACTCATTCATTACCTGTGGTGTCCTCATGCACGCCGGCCTCCGAGCGCATATCGATCTTTGTCCCCTTAAATCAACAAGCTATAAACTTTCATTACACCTCAGGCGAACCAGAGAAATTCGGATACTCTGCTCTTTTTTCTCCTTCTTTCTCTCTGGTGTTGTCTCTCGGTGCACATCGCTTACAAATCGACAGAAATTTCTTGCGTGATACCACGCGCGCGCATGGGACTCGAGCCGAGATTGAAAGTAGGTCCTCTGTTTTCGATGGGGAGAGGCGATTTATATCGCGCGCATCTTATTGTAATATTTTAATTAAGATAATATATTTTATACACGAGATGTCCAATGGTTTTTCTTGATTAAAAATCGCGCGTATCCCGTGGGTTTTGGCGTGCGTGATTTATCAACGCAGTGTATCTTATACCGCTTCTCGCCGACATTCTTACGTAGTTCGAATTTTTATGGCACGGCACTCTTTCGGATGCGCGTACGGGTATATTTATACGATTTACTTCGGCCTTTCGATATTTTTGTTGCCCAGCACCGTAATATATTAGTAGCACTCTATTAATACGAAGCGACAATAACTTATAGCTGTGTTTAATCATGCTTCTTTCACCATATCTTTTTCATGTATATTAGAAGTAGCTTGTAATGGGAAGTGGAAAAATTATAATTCTGTTATGATATACTAACTTGCTCAGATTAAGACTGGATTATTACAAGCTAGTTTCGTAGAATTTTCTGCGCGGACAAGAAGAGTGTAATAATTATTGTTGCCGAATCATTAGATTAATATTTAATGATCTCTATTTCACCTGATTATTTATAAAAATAGCTATTCATAATTTTCGCAAGGTAGATCGTTTATAATTAGCGGAGATTTGCTGGCCGGCGCCATAGATTTTCCAGCCATAACTATTGATGCTGTGAATGAATACTAATGTTTTAACAAAGAAAATAATAATTGCGGTTAGTTATTTAAAAGATATAATAAATAAAATATTGAACGAGAAATTGATTAAGACTTTGGGAGCGGTTTGCTGGTAGCCAACAATGAATCTTGTTTAATCTCATAGGCCCTTTTTACAAAGATATGAGCTATTATGATAAATTTTTAATAACGGAAATGAAAGAAGACAATAACACCTTTAATTTGCTTTCCACATACTAAAATATTGATTTCGCTCAAATTTATAGATCATCCAAGTTACAAATAAAAACATAGATAAAAGTTGATTTATTTTATGTTTTGAAAAATGCTTTCATTTTCTCTACGCTTTTATTTGATTAGTAACTTTGATTATCAATAACTTTGAGCCAAATCAAGATTTTGAGTTGCAGAAAAAGCCAATTGAAATACATTTATGACAAAAATATGAGTAAATATATTAATTGACAATTGAAATAAATTTTGAATTTATATTAATAGTCGATCATAAAACTAATTTTTCCAAAACTAATCTTCATTTTTGTGTGACATAAAATATTTTAGTTAATATCGATGATCCATAAAAGTAATAAAATCCTTTATCTCGAAAATAGAAATAATATTGCCTGTCTATCCATATGTCCGACGCTATGTTGCTACTTACTTATTCATTATATCGCCTACATGTCTTTGAACTATACCTCTACCCCTTTCTCAGCTGGATAATTTAATATTTCACGACGTGCCAACGTTTTCTTCTCTCATTCTCCCCCCTTCCCCCCACCGCCCGTATATAACTCACGGCCATCGCATCGAATACTAATTACTATTCAGTATCTCCCATTAATCTCCGCGAATCGACAATCAGCAAAGCGGCATTAATTTGTCTCAACACCGTACACACGTGTGTCTTCCCAAGCTGCTTCACTGAGTTATCCACTAAGTTCACATCGACTTGACTTGGCGCTATAGCACTGCTGCTGTTACCGCCGCTACTGCTGCACTCGCGCCTTGGCAGAGAAAAAGCCACTTGGAACAATCGACAGCCAGCTCGCGGCAGCTCGCGGCATTGAAAGCTAATTAAATTTCTTCCCGATGCGCTATCTTCTCTTTCGCCGCTCTTTCTTTCCCTTTCGAGCTTGATTGACGTGCGCGCGCGCGCGCTGCGAAAAAAGATTTCGCGGGGAGAGCTCTCGGGGATAGATAGCGCGCGTCCCGTCGAGCGGCGGAAAAAGAGGAGGAAAGGGAGAGATGGAGAGGAAGGGGGGAATCGTCCGAGACATTGAAATAAGTATACATATATATATAGACGACCGGCAGACAAAGCGAATTGTTTCTATCCGCGGTAATGGTTGAAAGGGATGCGCGCGCCCACGAGACCGAAAGGTTGACGCTGCGACGCATGCCTCTCATTAAAGCACGTAAGTACGAGTTGATTTTCTTATATGCTGCCGGTCGCCGAGAGAAAGCGTTACGCAACGGTGAGCGAATTTTTGAGCGATCGACCTAACAAGTGTTGTTCGTTTACATCGGAATTCGGGGATGGCAGTATTAAGTGGATCGAGTATCTCAGTTTTTATATTTGAATATAAGGAAACCGGTTTATAGATAAATATAAAACCTTTTCTCATTTTTAAGTATTTGTTTGAGATAACTTCGCTGTATTATACTGCAAAATCAATAATTTATTGTCCGAAAACCAAGTATATATTACATTTAAAAATATATTATAACTCTTTTTCATTTGATTATGTAAGTTAGAATTGTTTTTAAAAATTATACAAAATCCAAAACTATACCTTTAGACTACTTATAATTTCACGAAAATTTTTATTTTTATAAAACAACAGCATAAAAGATAAAAATAACGTCCATTAAGAAAATTCTATTTTCCAATGGACTTTTTATCTGAGGGCTAAAACAAAGAATCTCTCTCTCTCTCTCGAGTACAGCGAGCATGTACCATTAATCCTCGCATTTTTTCACCATACACGCGATCTCGACAACAGCAGCAGCAATAGCAGCGGCCACAGCAACCACGTCGAGCAACCTGTCGATCGGCCGAAGAATCATCGATACACACGCGGCTACAAGCTCGCCTCTCGACAAAGCGAATTGTTTCTCTCAGTCACCGTACCTCCGCTCGCGCTCGCGCGGTAATGATCGAGAGGAATGCTCAGCAGCAGCAGCAGTCGCCTCCTCCGGCGAAACCGCAACGTTTCTCATTAAAGAACGATCTTCCTCCGTGGTATACGCTCGACGTCCCAAAAGTATACGAAAGAAGAAATCGCGCACACGCGAGAAAGCCAAGTTTGGGAGTACAGGAAACAAAAGCCCGTGGCATATGTGCCGCAGCTCGGCTCGCGAGAACCGTTGAGATGCAGCGAACTCGTTACACGCGATTACGCCCGCGGCGGGATATATTGTGTAAAATAGCCTCATTCGCGATGCAGTACGTCAAACGAGCGGGCCTTCAATATCGCGAAACGCTTCTTCTGCTTCCGCGGTTCCTCGGCTCACGGAATGCCGCTGTGTGCGTCCCTCTTCTTCCTCTTTCTCTCCGCGGGTCCCCGACTTTTTTCCTCGGAGCGCGCTGAAGCCTGTTTTGGCACGTCCTTAAATAAATTAACAGTGTAAATAGGTGGATTCCGCTGCGCTCGGCTTTTGGCACATCGAGTTCACGCACGTGCTTGCCGACATACATATATCTCTTGTTCGATTTTTGCCGGCCGAGCGCTTTTTGCACGTCGCGCGCACACGTTATGGCCGCGTAATTGACGCGTCATTTTTTCGGCCGCCGCCGCCGCCGCGCCGACTTTTCATTAAAGATATCGAGCTTCCAAGAGTGATAGGATCCCCAGGGGTTAATTGCTTGCGTATAATAATGGTGTATGCTTGATTACGGAATTGTAAAGTTTCAGTAGACAGTTGAGTAAAAAATTCGATGAAAAGAATCAAGTATTTTATCAACCGGTAAATTCTTACTTGTTTTCTTAGAAGTCAAGTAAAGTAATGTAAAAATGGCATTTGTTATATTTAATTAACTTAATATTTTTGATTTATACACAGTTTCTGTTATCATTTCTGAAAATGGCAATATATTTTTCATTTATTAGAATAATACAGCTAAATTTAATTTCGTTAAACGAAACTTATACTTGAATCGATTGAAAAGTCGATAATCCTTGTGAAAATATTTACATTTCACTGATTATAGATTAATCCGAAAACCTACATCAATGCTTCTATTAGGCTGCTTTCGTAGTGAATTTTAAATTACCATAAAGCAAATATAGCCTCGCACATTAATATATTCAAGCATTTCCCGGCCATTCAAATCGAAAATTGCCTGAAAGAGTAAAGAAAAAAAAATACATCGTTACAAATTATCCTGTCTAAGTTTGGAAAGCGAGTTATAATAATTCGAATTCAACGCACCATGACGCCGATATGAATACGTAACGTAACCGACTTTCGACGGAAGCCGCGGGAGGAAAACTTGAATCTTAAATTCCCGGGGGATAGTATCCCAATTGTGCGTCGCGGGATATGCCTCACCCGCTGAGATCGACGTCTCTATTCGGTGCCGCAACAAAGACACCAGTGAAAATAGAATGTAAGAGAGAAAATGGAATACATTACAGATACTTACTCGATATCACGATGTGATTGACATAATGGTAAATAGCATACATATAATAGAGAGATATTTTCCAAGTAAACCGAGGTATTACGTTCGATATAAGTAACATTACGCTTAAATATTAGACCAAGTAAGTTACAAGTAAGATCCACTTTTTATTTTGTTAATTATTAGTGCATGTTCTATAATTTTCCATCATTAAATACTATGCTTAAATTTTTCAGTTTATTTTGCAGTTTTTGTGGAAAAATATCTTGATATCTTTTGTAAGATCTTATATTGAAATGGCAGTTTTTACAAACTTTTTTCTCAAAGATTTAATTGAATAATATGAAGAATTCGAGATGTTCGTTCAAATTTAAATAATCTGATATATTTTTTGTAATTATCTACGGTACTTTGAAACTAATAAAAAAAGTTTTAACATGCCTCCACTTATTAGTACACCTAATAAGCCAAATTATATTTCTCATACTAGCATAAAAGAGTATTATTGTCAAGAATCTTTTTATTTTCTCTTTTTACGATAAATATTGGAAGTATTCTTTCGAAATTAATTTTCGATCACAATCGAACAATTTTTCAGTGATTAAGTACACTTATCTATCTTTTTAACTTTAGCAAATATTTACGAGTTGCAAAATAACTTTTGATTGATTTATTAAAAACTAGAAATCGCATACTATAATTTATAACTCTTGTCATTTGATAAATTCGACAACCTATCATTTACATAGTTCTGAAATATTTAATACATGTGTAATTATTCCCAACTGCCATGAAAGTGTCACTTGCAAACACAACGCTCAAAAGTGAAAACTGGTTCGTTCAGATCCACGTTCTCTTTATTCAAAATGCATAGTTCTTAGGAAATTCGTACCAACCCTTTAACAAAATTAACATTCAAATAAACTACAACAAGATATAGAAATATAAGGAAAAAGTAAGAGCATCAGAGACTTGAGAGAAGAAGAAAGGTGCGCACGCGCTCCAGAGACATTCCGAGGCGTGGACTCACTACTATACGTTGCAACGGCTCCTCCGACAGGTGGGCGACCTTGAACGAAGACCCTTTGTAGAGCCGTGCATCTCATTGACATCGATGAAACCATGATTATTCCTGATCGCTCCACCGTCAGGGCACAACAACGTGTTTATGGCGCGTGCGAGTATAAATCCTTACGAAACTTTGTAATTCGACGGCGCACCGCTATCTGGATTTATTACGAATAGTAGATGTCAATGTGAATATTTTTCTCTGAAATTCTTCTCTTTTTAATAAGCAGCAAGGTGAATTATAGCTTGGACCAGCAACTTTTTTTTGGTAATATTTCTGCCCATATTTCTTCGTTTGATTTACCTCTTTTCTAAAAGATAAAAGAAAGATACAGTTTCTTTTGTAAAAAAATTATTATAAAAAGTTATCATCATCATCATGTGAATAACTTGTTATTTATATTTTCTATTATGAACCATATAAATACCTATTTTCTTATAGTGGAGCTCCAGAATCTCAGATAAAAAAACCGCTGCCAATTCATTGGCACTTAGCTTCTTCAAACTTTATTTATTGACGTCTTCGAAAAATTCTAAATGCACGAAAATTTATTATTATTATTATTATACCTACACATACTTACATAGTTTTTTTCACATTGAAAAATCTTTTTTTCTATCTTTCGATCGATATTGTTACTAAAAAAACTGACTACTATTGTATATAAAAAAAACATAAAAATTTAGCAAATTATAGTACACAATATTCTTTATAATCAAAAAAATATTCATGTCAATATCTTTTTTGCTTCCTCCTAGAGGAAGCTTTGTAATAGTAAAATTTTCGATTTCTTTAAATCTCTCTAGAAACATGAATA
>JAPYZP010003970.1:0-21505 GCA_030522985.1 Torymus sinensis
CACTTGTTAAGCCTATCTTATTTTTGTATAAATATATTTATTCATTTATTAAATTAATTAAATTATTTAACTTTTTTCTCGGCCTGCATGTCCTTTGCAATTAAAAGAAGTAGTAATTTTTGCATTACATATTTAAATACATAATAAAAGAGGCATTTTATCAAAATGAAGACTATAATCATACAACCGTAGACGTCAAGTAGAGCTAATTGCCACCATGTGAAATCTAAAGCAGGGGAGCGCATAACATTTGGTCCATTTCGTACTACGTATTCAATCCAAAAAACAGCAGTGTCCATTGCACTTAACGGTCTGTCCCGAAATAACTTTGAATAATGTTTTGCATATTCCCTAAAATTAATAAATAATTTTCTTATTTTTAATTTAAAATGCGATGATCTATAAATTTTGACATTTCAGTATACTTATGGAGCAGCTAAAAAATCTTTTTAACAATAACTAAAGCTTGTATAAACGTTTCAATATTTCATAAATTAATCGTTTGAATAAATTTAAATTTTGTTCAATTCACCTGTATTTTCGATCAAAGAGGATGGCGTGCAGAGTTGTATCCAATGTTTCTTCCGAAATATCATTCAATAGCAGTTTTATTGACATATTTTTTGCAACAAAAGCTTCAACATTTCTGGGTTGATCTGCAAATAGAGGGATACCAACCATCGGCACTCCGTAATAAAGAGCTTCCTGACTTCCCATCAATCCGCCGTGGGTCATAAAGGCTCTTGTATTATTATGAGCTATAAAAATACAAGTGGGTCATAAAAAGCCAGCATTTTGAATGTTATTATACAAAAAATATTTAACAAATGCAAAGAATTGTTATTTTATGCTATTTACTTAATACGCTATATAAATAAAATTAATAATAAATTATATCGTTGTATTTGTTTCAGTGAATAAATTTTAAAAGAACTCAAAGCATAATGATACAATGTTACCTAAGACGGCTTGTTGAGGTATCCATGATGAAGTCAATATATTCTTTGGTAATCCAGGTGGCAGTTTTGTTTTATCAGCTATTTTTATCAATACGCGAATAGGAGCTATTTTTGCAAACGAAGTGTATAATGCTTTTAAACTATTTATTGGCAGTGATTCGACTAACACCATTGATCCGAGTGTAAAATATAAAACTCCATCTTTACTGTCATCCATCCACTTTTGCAAATCCTACAATCAAACCAAAAGATAACAAAAAAAATGTTGAAAAATCTCCTAAATCAATTAATAATTTTAAAGTTTCATAATAAAAAGTGGCAATTTTCAAGGGAGAGTATTAATTTAAAATAAAATTAAAATTATTGTACAATTTTTTGGATTGAGTAGTTTCAAGGTATTTACTGGCGATAACTGTGAATCACTCTCTTCGACGTGTAAACCTCCAACTTGAACAAGTGTAGGTAACACGGGTTTAACACCATAAAGAACAGGATGACTATTAACTAATGTAACTGCTACGGATCTTTCAATCTCTCTAATGTTTGGTATAGTAGGATTGATATACTTTCTCATTAATTCAGTTTGTTCCTTTTCAGTGAGAGAGTGGAATTTGCGTACTTCATTATGGTATATTACTGTATTCTTCAGTCGTTGCCAAAAGTTCATTTTTCCGAATGCCATAAATAATGCATTTGGAACTATAGCTGGATTATCATCATTGCCAGTAAAGTCGTTAACCCAGGGATATTCTACGGCTGAAGATACTGCAACTACAGGAATATTGAGATGATGTCCTATTCCCATGAAGCAATTGGCGCCGAAAGCCTAAATAATTAATTAAATGTTTAGATTTTAATACAAAGTCTATTTTAGATAATAAGTATTTTGAAACATAAATAGATAACCGTACACATCTTAGATCTCAACGCGAATTCCGAAACCTCTAAAGTTATATGCAATTGTTTATAAAATTCAGAGATAAACCTACAAACAATTGCATATGACTTTACAGGTTTTGAAAATTTTTCAATTTCAATACCGATACCTCCCCCTAAAATTCAACAAGGAAGAAAATAAGATTTTCCAAATTAAAATTGAATGAAAACAAAAAAGATTATTATAATTACTTATTGAATTTTGTTTTAGTGTACAAAATCTCCTTTTGCAACATTGAAAATTTTCTAACAAAAATTGTTTCCGTTATGTTAAGAACTCTTTTTCTTGTCATATCAGTTTTCAGATTGAAATGTGTAAATTTTTCTTTGTAAAAAATGTTCATAGCATTAGGTCTACTAGACCGCTAGAGCCATCTTAAAAATGAAATAAAATTATATCTCAAGGCAAGTCTATATATAATTTAAATTACCTCAGTAATAAGAACATCATAAGCTGGATCACTTGGTGGATTATGAATTACTTCTTGCACTTCTTTTAAACCCATTAAATGACACAATCGATTTCCATACACAGTAGCAACATGGTAACCCACTTCATCAGCTAACCCTTGTACAAAGTCAATCGTAAAGCTATTTACAAGGTTTTCCATTGTACCAGAAATATTGACAAGGAGATTGTAATTAGGAGGTGGGTTTTTAATAGAAAAATGAGTTATAACATCTACTTGATGACCACGTTTAGCCAAGCCTTTCATCAAAGATTCAAACATCATTTCATGACTGCGGCTGTTCAAAGGAAAAATTCCTAATATTCTGTATGCATAACTTTGATTAAAAACTATGAGTATAAATAGAAACGGAAGTATAGATTTAAACATTTCTACTATTTATACTAAATTGTTAAAAAGTATATGCTAAAATAGACTAAAAGGTAAACTGATAAAACGTTATTTATTACACTTAAACAAAAACATGACTTCGGCGATTTTATAACTTTATACAGTAAACTATAAAATAAATTTTGAATGTCTTCATTCTTCGACGGTAAAAAAAGATCTGACATAAAATGAAAAACTGAAAATCAGGAAGTACTTAAGTATTACTCGTTGAGAATTGTAGAGTATCAGTATATAGCAATGATTGTTCTACTATAAAACAGTGGGGAACCCATGATCATTAAAAATAATTACAGACATTGTATGCAATTGCTACATCACTCTGAAATTTTCATCTAAATATCAGACTTTTTTTTAACTGTGTTGTCCAGTAATGTATTAGTGCATATTATATACCAGTATATTGGCAATACTTGTCATATTTTGTATTAACTGAATAAAACTACATTCAAATAAAGCTTTTTTTAATATATTATAGATATATGAAAGTAGTTGTTTAGTACATTTCGAATCAAAATACATTATTTGTAGAAAATGTCCGTATGGATATGTCGTGCGTGTGGGCGTGCGTGCGTGCGTGCGTGCGTGCGCGTGTGTGTGTGTGTGCGCGCGCGCGTGTGTGTATATGTGTGTGTGTGTGTGTGTGTGTGTGTGTGTGTACGCTGATATCTCATGATATACTCGACCGATTTTAATCGGACAGGGTTCATTTTTTTCGATTTTGCTTACACAGTTGAGGTCGATATTCTATTTTTGTTAAAATCGTTTTCTCTATTATAGCAATTTTTCAATCTTACAAATTTTATTTTTCAATTTGTTTACTATTTAAAACTAATATTGTTTATAGGCAATGAATTCACTCTATATAGGATACAATTCTCTACGATTAAAAAAAACTATACCAATAGCTATATTTAGTCATAAGCTATTCATGAAAGCGTAATTTTTTGTAAATAGGTTATATTTCGAAATTAGAAAAAATATTGACATGAATATTATTTTGCTTATAAGGAATATGGAAAACTATAATTTGCTAAATTTTTTAGGTTTTTAGTCAGTGCTATAGAAAGATCCCATGTTCCGGGAAATCACGCATATATAGCATGACCGGTAGGCCAGCGAGTATAATGAATAATTTTGAAAAGCAAATGCTTCTGAAGCAACATGGGCTACAGATTTTAGTAGTTCTATATAAACACAATATATACATACAATTCAACTTCTTTCAATTTATTGTTACGTCCGTGACGTATCTCTAAAATTAAATTAACATTCATATTTCTCATTAGTAATTTTCTGACCTACAAATTATGTGGTTGCAAATTCGAACGACGCAGCATTTCGACTACGCAACCGCGTGACGTCCAATCCAATTATCAATCAATATAAGAGAATTTTCCTCGGAATTCAGGACTGAACATTATAATAAAGAAAATAGACAAGAAAGTAAGTAAAAACATAAGTAGGAAAAAAAGAACTTCCAAAACGTGAAGGCCTTGTAGTAGCTTTTGTGACAGCTTGTAGCACTTGAGGATCCGAATCGTCTTGGTCAGCTTGCACGTTTGATCCCCAAATTAATATTTTTTATAATAATTTTAGAAAGGATCTTCATAGAAGAATTTTCGTAAACAAATGTTAATTATAGAAATAAAAAATTAATAAAATGATTCAGTAGATTAAGTTCGAGGTAGCCTCGTGCCAATGAATTGGCAATTGTCTTTTATATTTACGAGTTTTGCGCGCCCGAAATCCCCATTATTGTTTTTGAATTTGGTTTCAATGTTTGGTTTAATCTGCACTTGCATAAATTAATAGATGTTAGACCACACATGCATAGTTACTATATAACGGAAAGTGGGGCAAAACAGAAATTCTCAATTTCTCAATTACTACTAGTGCTATCTATATAATAGCTGTGGTATCTCTTTGAAAATGTTCCTATTATCATTTTTTATAGATCGGTATGTCAACAGTAGCTTCGTGTTGAGAAGAGCTCAAACATTTCTTAGTCCGCAAGACCATGTTGATCGTAACAGTCATAGTGCGTATAATCTTCTTGTAAGCAAAATATTCTTTCAATAAGTACATAACCTTATTATGTATGTTATAATAAGTAGGAGTAATTCCGTTTCTCAATTTTACTTTTACTTGAAAAAAATGAATAATTACTTTTTTCAACATTTGGGCTCAAATACGTTAGGTTGGGGTCAAACCAGATAACTTATTTTCTCTTTTCTTTTAATGTAATTATAAAATAAAATAATAGACATTGAGTGTGCGGTTCATACATTATACATATAAAATTTATTTGTTTTTTGGTATAGAATATATTGCATAAATATTTTAGAAAGTCTTCTCGGCAAAGCTGGTCAGAAGAAAACATGGCTTCAGCGATTTTTTCTAAAAAAAAAACGTTAATTTATAATTATTAATAAAAGATTTCTTCATTAAAAAACGTTTTTTCATCTTTGAATTATTTCTAGAATGTCAAATACCGCTTAAAATTCATTTTGGAAAGAATAATGAAAGGATCCGGTTTTACCCCGACAATTTTTTTACGGGGTAAAATCGGATACTTTCGTAAATTTCTAATAACATTTTTAACAAATATTTTGTTGGCTAACCACGGCGATTTTCAGTTACCTGAATGTAAACTAAAAACAACTCTAGTGTTGAATATTGTTATAATTTAGTTATCTATTTTTAATAAACAATTTCCAAATCGTGTCCAGTTTTACCCTAGTCTCCCTATGTGATCGTATATTTTTTTTTTGGTCAAAGTCTAAATGTACTGAATTATAAAAAATGATCATTGAAGTGGGACTAAAGAAATAATGATCTCCTCCTTGATGATCGCATTGTTGTTCGCCTGCCACTTTCGCTTTTGTTGAAAAATTGCAGAAAATTAACTATAGAAATATTAAACACTGGGTGTACAAACTCTAGCGAAAATATTCAGAATTCTAGGGGGTGCTATACAGACACTCGGAAATGTCTGCATAAATGAATCAAAAATCTGCATATTTCCTCTTTTATGATAGTGTTTACGAAAGGGCCGATTTTTCTACTTTACCGACATCACGTTTTTAATTATTTCTTCAAAGAAAAAATAATTTAAAAAACTCATATCTCCGCATCTTTTCGATAAATATAACAGGTGTAAATGAAAAAATGTCATTTTCTAACTTAGTTTTCGAGTAAACTTTGAATAACCGGTTCTAAATTTGTTTTACCGTCTTATTCTGGGTAATTCTAAATTTACTTGATAGCTAAGCCGTAGCATGGAATTTTTTTCATTTATAGGTCTTGGTCCACCCGTTCCATGTTATTCTACCAGTCCGCTTGAGATGCTCGGCTCACCCGTTCCGTTGTTCCACACATTCCGACGTTCCACCCACTCCGTCGATCCACCCGTTACACCGCTACAACCACTCAACCTTGGACCCAAATATACACCTATCTAGGTATCTTACTTCCTAGAGTGACAAGTTCCATCTCAGCAAAGCAGATCTGTTGCCGGCGTCTACGCACGCGACCTCCTCTTCCCCCTCTCTCTCCCTCTCACTCACTCACTGAAGTGTATATCTATATCTTTTTTGCATTGCAGAGTTCTAGCGTTACTTATAACAATAAACAATTCACTATGTACATGTTATTTTTGTTATCTTGTTAAACTTTTGATAATAAATTACATCATAGATTATTAAACGTTAATTAATAAAACTTCAATTTCATATAATTCCATAATCTATACAAGTTTTATTTTTCTTCAGCGTCGTGTTAGTCATTTTATTATTTTTTTTAAGATTTGATTGATAACTAGAATAATAGCGATAAAACTGAAAATTATCCCAAGTATTATCAAACCATACACATCGAGTAAAGCTAATTTCCATGCAGGTAGTGAAAGAGCTGGAGATTTTAAAACATCTCCACCATTATGGATAACATATTCTATCCAAAAGGTTGCGGTTCCCATTGGGCTCATTGGTAAATCCCGAAATAGATTTGAATAATATACAGCTTTTGCTCTGAAAAAATGACTAATCATCAGTAACTGCTTTTTGTCCATTTTTCGGTATTTTCTAAAACCGTGTCACAAGACCATTTTCGAGTGTTTGAAAATGTTTTCGTTCATTTTATAACCTAAAGAATGAACAAAATTTTTACAAAGGTGTACCGCCAATGGTTTTTTGTAATTTTTGGAACCATGTAAGTGTGGATAATCTGTTGGATTCCTCATATGCATTATCTAATCACACGGGCTGTATAAGAATAATCAAATACCGGAAAACCAGTGGCGCCCAACTTTTCAACAACTCGCGCGCTTTTCCCCCCGAAGATGATTCTACCCCATTCTCGCAAAGTATTGCACCTACCAGTCCTCCAGTCTATCCTTGTGGCGCTGCTGTTCTCCTCCTCGTCACCAGCGCGCTCTGCGGCGGTCTGGATAGCGCTCGCCATGGCGCGCGCGCGGGGATATTTACGACTGACCGACTCATTGCCGCGGCGGCGAGTTGAGCGAGCGGTCGCCACAAATCACGCGCTCGCGCCGGTAGCAGCAGCCGAGAAAGCTGCCGGCCTTTCTCTCTTTCTCCCCCCCCCCCCCCCTGCTACAGTTGGAATCGCCTGGCATTTTTCTCTGCCCGGGGATAACTTTGACTTATTGGTGACAGCATGGGAGAGAGAAGTATGGCAGTCAAAAAGAATGTCGGGGAGAGAAGCAGGAGACGCGCTCGAGGTGGTGGAAGATAGAGGAGAGGATGTGTGTGCGTGTGTGTATGTGGGTATGAGTATCAAAGGGCGTTTTATGGAGAGGATAGGGAAAATTTAAGGGAAATAATGAATAATGGTAAGATAGTTGTCCGTGCCTGACGTGTGCGCATAGTCGGAGGTAAAGGCGTATATTTCAATGATACTGTGCTTTTCGTTTTTCGGAAAAGTGATTTTACGAGCGAGTGCCTCTTATTTAATTCTATTGTCATCGAATCACACACTTTATTGATTTTTATTCGGAGTTTGTATTTTTAAACTTGAAGGAAACTTGAGCCTCAATCTTATACGACTTTTTATCATAGACTTGTTAAAAATTTTCTTTTCGAAAAATGTAACAAAAACAAAATCAATTGGTGCTAATTTTATGATCTACGATTCACTTTGAACGGATATTTTATCAAAGAGAAGAATTAGAATGAGAAAAAACGATTTCAAAAGAACGTTGGCAAAAATACCGGGATTTAGTAAGGTCTTGTAAAATAGAACAGAGAGCGAAATTGAGAGAAAAGCAGTCTTTCCTGCGATTGAATATAGGCTATACAATGTAGAATATACAATAAATAACGAAGGTAGTCGTTGTTAAAGTTACACGCGTAAAAATAAAAGAGGATATACAACACTTGCTCTTTGTTTTAAACTAATGGGAAATAAATTACGTCAATGTTGTCATATAGTTATTTCATTACTTCATTTCATTATTTCTAAATTTTAGAAATAAATGTTTGTTATTTAAAAAAAATATAATATAGTATGTAAAAATAATTTACCATTAAATACTAATCTGTAAATCAATGTGACCACATATTTCATAGATAAAGTTACACAGAACCTTTTCTACAGATTACAAATTGGCGATAGACATAATAAACACAAACGCACGTCCAGAAAAAGTGAAAGTTAAGGGAAGAAGAAAACAGGTTGCTCTATGAGAGCTAGAGAGAGAGAGAGAGAGAGAAATGAGGAAAGTGAGTCAAGGTGACTCGGACCGCTCGGACGAAAAGGATCCTGTATGCAGCCGGGCAAAAGTCGGGTGGAAATCTGACTGCACGTGCGCGTTCGCGTCGTGGGAGAGAAGAAGAGTGTATAGAGCGAGGAAAGATGGAGTGCTGAAAAAAGCCGAGGCCTCGGGGCGCAAGTCCGGGGGTGCGCGTCAGGGTAGGAGGGCGAGTGCGCGGCCGTAAATTAGATAAGGAGTAGCATGGGTGGAGAGCGCGCGCGATAAATTCTCGACGAGACGCCGCGAGAAGTGTCAATCAGACATTTTTATGAGCCTCGGAGACGGCCGAAAAAAACGAGCGGTTTTTCAAAATTAGGGGGAAAAGCCGTGGAGGATGTGTGCCGCCCTTCGTCGATCGGCCGACTTTACGATCCTCTGAGATTTCTAAATAAAACGAGAACGAGGCAAGAACGATCTCGTATACTGGCTGTTGATGTAATTTAAACGAGAACTAAGTGTGTTATCTACACGTAGGATGTTTTTCCCGGTCGTTAGGAGACATGACTTCTTCGAAATATAAAAACTCCTTTTTAAATTGTATAATCTTATTTCAAAAGTATAGAATTACATTGAAGTAGAGCATTGCACTAATTATGATGGAAATAGTTCTAATTTTTAGGATAGAGCGAATATATATATATAAATATAAAATATTGAAAAATCGATTTTCCTGATGGAAAATAATTTAATATTTTTTCTTTATTTATCGACGTACAAGTTCGAATATGTGCACGTAAAAATAATAGATTATCAGAATAAATAGTAATTTCATATGTATGAATAAAAGTAATTTTTGTATAATGGAATCATATAAACAAATATATTTTAAAAATACGGAAAAGCTGCGCTAATTATTGTGTCCATATATAATCGACATCATTGTAATAATGAGAAGATAAAAGGCAAAAGAGAGGATGGGAAACGAAAGAGACGGACAGTCAAAAAAGCAGATAATTAGTGGATCACAGAAAGTTATATAAAATATTTTACGGATTTTATAATCTGTTCTCATTTTAACCAGTTACACAATAAATGATATTTTCTGTACATAATAAAAGATAAAAATAAACATACAAATAAAATACACAATTGGTAAACATATTTTATAAAAAAAGGAGAAAAAACTTAATTATTTACTCGTGGTAACTAATTAAATTAAAGAATCAAATAAAAATACAGATACAGAGCAGCAGTGCAAAAAATGAATGTACGTACAATATATAAAGTGCTGCTGGGTGAAAAGGAGTGAAGTGGTATGCGGTTGGGGGTACGACGACGTGTGGAGCGAGGGATGAACGAGTGCGCCCAAATGTCAGCTGCTATACCAATAAATAATGTCACGCGTTTGACGTTCGATCGTCACACACTCGCGGTAGCAAATCAGCCTCTGATTTTTCACGCGCTCCCGTTTCGCGTCCGTATAATGCCTGCGATCAAATTTCCAGCGCGTATATGGAGTACAAGGAATCACACGTCCTCGGGAAAAGACGCGGAGAGCTATTTTCATTCACGGCCGAGAGAGAAGGGGGGAGGGGAAGATAGAGAGCTCCTTACTTGCTAGGGGACGATCCATTCTCTTTCCTTCCTTTTTTTTTATTTTACGACTTGTGTCTATTGTCAGAGTGCTCTCTTATAAGCGTGTGTGCATTTTACAATCGCATTATTTATGTGTCATGCTTGGAGTAAGGATCGATCGGATGAGTTTACGCAAGAATTTATAGCCGATTGGAGATCAATGCCTTTTTTTGTCAATTCTGGATATCGATCGTTATGGCTGCCGAACGGATAGTTTATTATATGAAGCTATCAAAATTGATTCTGGTATTCGTAACAAACTATAAATTTTTCAATATAATCATGTTACATGAAAATAGACTTCAATCTTTATAAGATGTATATGTCTAATTCTATAAAAAATCGGCTCTAGAGCTAATTTTTTTTTATCAAAATCAACAAATTAAAGGTAACTTCATGTTATTTATTTGTTTTGCAAAGTCAAATAAAGGTAAAATTATAATAAGCGGGATTCAGGCGCGCTTCTAGAGTACGTAGAAAAGTCGTTGGAACGTATAAATAAAAATGACTATAGAATAAACAGTAAAAACCACCCTCAAAAAATCATCGTTTATATAGAGGAAGTTTTAATATTTCTTTTGCAATTTTATTAGCGCACTGTAATTTGTAGCATTCTAGAAATTATTTTATTCAATTTCTCCTACATATTTGATTGAGATTGTGGTATATAATGACATTATTGTTTGTTTTTTACGACCATGTAACGTAAACTAATGAATGAATTAATTGTTGGCTGATTGTATTATTACTTTCAGTTAACTTCTGAAACTTAAGAAAGTTAAATCATCAGTTTCACATCTGTATAAGTATTAAGTATACTCAAGAGTTCGTATGTAAGTAAATGGTTTGTGGTTTCTACATGAAAAATCAAGTTTTCTATATCATTTTGCCTATTTACAGAAAAGAATTTTCGTTTCGAATAACAGTCAAATTAATTGTAATAATTATTAATCTTTATGTTACTGTGTCAATGAAGATATTCAATTATCGTAGCATCTTGACTTTCAAAATAGAAGACGAATAAATCACTAATTACTCGATTTTTATTATACGAACGATACCGTAAGGCGGTTTTCTCGTATAGATTAATAATACAAATATATACATAAAAATTATCATTATCAGAAGCATATAGCGAGGAGTCGACTTGGACGCGGCGATGCGTGAACCCACATGAAATCGGTTTCGGTCGAGCCGCGCCTCTCTTCCGCGACCTTAAAGCATCGCCGGTCATAATTAACCTCGGCCGCGCGCGAGATCGAAGCGCGAAACAATCTCCATCTTAAATTAAAGTCCGGCCCCGAAAATTCGGCGAAATTAATTATCTCCGCGTTATTTATCCCCTTGAAGCATGCGCTCCCTCTCCCTCTCTCTCTCTCTCGCGGCCATCAGCGCAAGGTCCTGCGGCAGCGGCGTCTCTCTCTTCTCCTCCCACTAGGAACTTATCGAGATCGGTTCCTCCGCGCTGCAGAGGCATTAAGCGCGCGAGATGCACCAGAGGGGTGGCGCTTCGGAGAGGAAGGGAAAGAGAGCGCGAGCAAGCGAGAGAGAGAGAGAGAGAGAGAGAGAGAGAGAGAGACCGGTTCGTCGTCGCGGCAGTGTGGATGTCGCTGTCGCATAAATCACGCCGGTATCTTCTGGCGCGGCGGCGGCAGCAGCAACGGCGGCCCCGCTCATCATGCCCGAGTTCTTGTCGCGCCTTAATAACGCTCCGAAGTATACGTGCCGACGAGAGAGAGAAGAGCGGGAGAGAGAGAGCGGGAGAGAGAGAGAGAGAGAGAGAGAGAGAGAAAACCACCCCCAGCTGGTCGGTGTATACCGTAGGTAGCTGGAGTCGGCCTCGCTACAAATCCTGATTATACTCTGCAAGTGACGTTATATTTCGGTGAGAGTGAGGGAGAGGGGAGATGCCGGCTTGAAGTCTGGTTTTTGTTTCCCGCCAGAGCGCGAGAGCGGAGCTTTTCTCGTTCCGCCCGCGCCGCGACTCGTCTCGAAGTTCAATGAATGGTGCAGTGCTGCTGTTGTTGCTGCTGCTGCTGCTGCTGCTGCTGCTGCTCTGTTGCTTCGCACATACGCCCTTCCTCATCCTACGGCTGATGCTCTATCTGCTGGCTCTGCTTCTTTCCGACTGCTGTGCGCGTAGCTCGTATACTTTTTATCGCGCACTCTTCGTTTATGTGAATTATTGCTACGGCGTCTCCGTGCTGCGATCTGCTAGATGCTGGCACTGTAATAATTATGCCTCTGATACTTCGTCTCGCGTTATAAGGTGCGAGAATTTCGTTTGTAATTTTATTTTATTTTTATATCTGTAGATAGCGCTAATTACCTTAGAAAAGTGTGTTTACTTTGACGCGGTTTTTAAGTTTACTTCTAATTGTTTTTGTTTTAAGTGAAATGTATATGGCATGCAAATAATGAATTATCAGTTTCAGCTACTTTTCTGTGGTTCAACTATTAATGACACACCGTCATCGCTAAATCGTGGGGCGCTTTAGTATATTTCAATTCCTCCCTCTCGGAAAACAATCTTCCAGCTTCATAAATCTATTTATCTACGATGCTCTGCATTATTAACAGTCGTAAGCGGTGTATGTATATTGTATTAAATATGTGGCCATTATTTACGCGATAAAATCGCGCCGGCGAGTCGATGAACGAGAAGAGCAGGAGGAGGGGGGAAGGGAAAAAGAGGAATAAAAGACGCAGCGCGCGCGAGCTTTCGGTAAATTCATACGCGCGACGAAAGATTTCCCGCGGCCGCGAGGCAAGTAATGCGAGGTATGACACAAAAGTAAAGAGAAACAGGACAATCCATTATTCGGCATTCTTTTTCTTTCCGGCGTAATCGACTTTTCCTCGCGCGACTGCATGTATAGCCGCGCTCGCCGGCAGCGCCGGTGTCCCGTCGCGCGCGCACGAATATATAGCAAGGCAACTTTGGTCTTCCTGGCCAATGTATACATATATATATATATATATATATAATACTCCCTCCCTCTCGCTCTCGCTTCCTCTCTCTTTCTGTTCTACCTCTAGGTCTGCTTCTCTCGCTCGCTCGCTCACTTTGCCTCTCATCTTTGCCCAACCGACTGACAGCCTGGACCGCGTAAATCAATTTTCAATTACGGCTTTAGTACGTAGCAGGCGACGCGTGGAAGAGAGAAGAGAGAGAGAGAGCGAGGGGCAAAGGAGAGTATACTGTAGCCTCGACCCCTCCATCGTTCATACATGTGTCTGTGCACACGCACGTACGTGTACACAGACCCTTGTGCGACAGAGCGCGCGCGCGCTAAGGTGTCACTGACATCGGCTAAATCAACGATATAAAGATTATATATTTCTACAAAAATGATAGATGAAATAAAGACCTTATTTATCCATTAAATTTATTTACTTTTTATTCATTTCCTTATTAATCTATATACGAGAAAAAAAAAACAACTTTACTTTATTCTATAGTAATTCGATTGAGTCTTCAGAAATGAAGCACACAAGTAATGATTTGTTAATAAAAAAACTTCCTTTTTTATAAATACATATACACACACATGGCGTAGAAGTAAAATGAAATTTGCAATTCACTTTTGAAAAATGTGGGTAACCCAAATATATATATTAGAAGGTGGAAACGCAGGCAGGAGGGAAAACAAAACAGGCGGTCGTAAAAAAGGGGGGAAAGGCCGCGATATAAGAGACGAGCGGCGCGAGAGAAGAGGAAGAAGATAGGGAAAAGGGTTGCAACTCAGCGCGCCGCGCCGCACCTCGCGAGAGATAGAAAGAGGAGAAGAGCGGCGGGGGCGGCGGATCACGTCAGTATAGGGTGCGCGCTCTCTCTCTCTCTCTCGCGAGGGGTTAAGTGCGGGGGGGGGGGGGGCAAAAGTGCGCGACTCGGCTCGGTGGCTCTCTGCACACGCCCGCGCCTCATGCTGTATATCTATATACGTATACGTAGAGGGCGCCTCTCCTCCAGCCCCCGCCTATATATATACGTATTATTATACTTCGCTACAGTCATATTTATAAATCAGCGATATAGCGCGCGGGCGCGCAGGACGACGAGCGGACGACGTGGAGGGATGGAATTTATAGCTTCGTTCTCTTTCCTCTCCTCCGCCTACCCCCACCGTCTTTCTTCGTCTCTCTCTCTCTCTCCCTCTCTCGCTTCACAGTACGCAGAAGTACCCCTTCTATATATACATACACATAGTCTTTCCGTCTCTCTTCCGCCAGCAGCGTTTGCACTACTTGAGTTGACTTCTCTCTCCTTCTCGCTAGTAATACGCGCGGGCGCGCGCCGTATAAACTGCCAAGCTCGCGCGCTCTCTCTCTCTCTCTCTCTCTCTCCCTCTACGTATGAGCTTAGGTCGACATTTTCCCTTCTCCTCTTTGGCAATAAATCTGCGAGTCTTTTGAGCTGGCCGCCACCACCACCACAAGCGAACGCTGGGGCTCGGCCTGGTTGTAACGCGGACGCGCCAAAGACTGGCGTGTGCCAGAGCGAGACGAGGCGAGGGTATAATGGGAGCCCTGCCTGTTGTTCGCTCTCTGTCTTCCGTGGAAAAGGGGAGATTTCCTAACAAGGGCTCCTACCAGCTCTGCGGTTTTACACTTTTTCAGAGTTAAGGGGAGCTTTTTCGGAATTGCCGCGGTTCATTGCTACTCCTCTCCAAGTGCAGGCCACACTTCGACATCTTGTTGATTATTTTTTCTTAACATTAAGTTGGCTAATCGCTTTATATTAGTATACAATGGTGCAATAAAATAAGATTCACAAACTACATATTGAAAACCTGCTTCTTAAGGGTACACTGAAGTCAAAAAAGAGAAAAAGTGGTTTTGAATTTACCCAGCATGTCCTCAAAATCTTTTGATAATCATCTTGATAGATTATCAAAAGAAGTCAATAATTTAGAAAATAAAACTTTAGAAAGTTTTATACTTAGTTATGAATCCAGAACTAAGTAATGATAGAGTTTTAGTAATGTTGCTGCGGGTTTTATGATGGTACATGGCACAAGCCTGGCTATCTTTCTTTCTATATAAAGTTGGTATCATTATAGAGGATTATAGGTTGGTATCATTATAAAGGTATTGACAGGATTAGTTTTAGATTTTGAAATCTGTTCTAAATATTGCGCTCAGTGTTGTGAAGCGGCTAAGAGAAGGTTTGGTAGTGTTAGCGAAGCATTCTCCTCATGGCAAGCAGATCATGAGAAAAAGGACTGCAATATTACTTATCAAGGATCATTAGGATCGATGGAAGTGAAAGCTGCTGTAAGAATATGGATTCGTTCTATATATAAAAATCAGATGAGATACACAAAAATAATTAGTAATGGAGATTGTAAGACTTGCGCAAGTTTGAATGAACTATCACCATATTATGATAATATTGCTATACAAACAGAAGAGTGCATTAATCATGTACACCAATGACTAGGTACTGGACTTCGCAATATAGGTAAAGAGAATAGGTTGGGAGGAAAGAAGCCTTGTTCATTGAACAAAATACAATTGTAAAATTACAAAGTTATTATAGACAAGCTATTATAATAAACTCTCCAGATGTATCATCTAAGCGACGTTTGATCATTGCTCAACTGACATACAGCCAAAACATTCCAAGAGAAGTCATTAGACCAAGTTAATAAGAAATCAGATTATGCATCAGGACAATATTAAACTGTATGTTTTCGTTTATTATACAGAATATTTAATGTCTGTTTATTAACTCAATTATGCTTTTGGCCAGTGGATTTGAATAAGTTCTTATCAAATGCTTGAATAAGTTTGAAGCTTGATTGCTCATAATTCATTTTTTTAAATTTTAAAAGAGTGCTTGCGTTGAAATAATTATTTTAATACTTTGACCTTGTACGATCTTTTTTAAAATACTTTTTTCTACAAAATTATGTTGCAATAACAGTATTTTCTTCAATAATTAAATTTTGTATAGCATTTTAATCTTTATTTTTTAATAAATTATTAAAAATTATTTCAATAATTATTAAAATTAGATTTTTAAATATAATTGTTTCAGAATCAAACTTCTCGTTGTCATCCAACGCTTAGGCAAATAGTTATAGTAGTTTCAAATTCCACCTACTTGCGCTTTTGCTCTCCGACGTTCTCCAACGTTGTACTCCACTTGGATCGCACTTTAATATCGTAGCTGAACATCGCCTCAGATGCATCAATATTCGCGTGCTTATTTCTCACACGAATTCTTTCATATACTACAAAGGCCACGATAATAATTCATCGCAGCTATGAATCCCATGCCAGTTTAGATATTAATTGATTCATTAATTAAATAGTTGCGGTCACCGCTACAGAATACTTTGATCACTACTCACATATCACTGTGTTTTATTACTTTGATTAAACGGTTTTAATTCTGGATCAGGTTACAACCTTATAGAACTACAACCATCACGATTGAGATTTCGAATAATCAAAAAATTTTTAGTTCACATTGAACCCGTCTCTCGTGGGCCCATACACATTGCTGCTGACGATATAGCGCTGGTGGGTGTGCTGTTAGCAACCAAGCGATTAACGCACACATAAACATGTTTTGACATTTACCTCGGCGGAATTGACATTTGTGTAAGAAAAACTCCTATACAATTATTTATTTTCGAGAGACGCATGTCTTAACTCATTAGTACACTTATGTACATATTGTTCTATTGACATACCACATGCCTATTACTAGTTTGTCGCATAAATTTTGTCTTTAGTTTTACTGACCCAGTAGCATGCGACTGCCTTCATAATAAGAGCTCTTAATGGGTTAAGTTAACGAAGAAATTATCGTATGGGTTTCTTTAATTCGAATGTTTTACGATTCTAGATGAAAATCTACGCTTTTATTTGACTATCACTTTTGAGATATCGGTTGGACGCACTGTTGCCTTATGTAAGAGCCTTATATTCGAGATTATCTATATAATAATCTTACATTTTGGATAATCCAAAAGTTATAATTTATCTTTTTCTTCGCAGAATATGTGTATTTTTAAAGAATATTGGGATAATCTTAAGATCGAACCTATTTTTGGTTTATTCTTATTCAGCATAACTTTTTACGTTGCATACTAGGGGTGGGTCGAGTAGTTCGAAGATTTTTGCATATTTTTTTTATAAACGTGTATAAAATAGTGCAAATGATTATATTTAGTTTTAAAATAACTCACATTTTCTACCCAGTATGTTAATTTAGTAACTTAAAAAGGTCCAAAGGCTCAGAAAAAATTTATGAACTTATGAGATTGAAGCAATCAAAATCGAACTTTTTTTCGAGTTTTACTCGGAAAAAAACTTGTAAAAATACACGAGTTAAAAGTTATAATTAAAAACTTGAAAATGAAATAAAAAGTGTTAAATTAGCTTCATGTATGTCGAAACAATGCAATTTTATATGCTTAAGAAATTTATTTAAATCTCCATACATTTTGTAATGCAGAAAAGAAGAAATAAAATATTTTCATACTACTCGATCACATCCTTATTGCATACAACTAAAAGCCTTTATGGAGTGTTTTTCAAAAGAATGATGATTTCTTTAAACCTTGAAAGCCTGTGTATCATTTCCTTGTTTAAATTTTGTTTAATAGTCTTATTTCGCATTGAAAATAAACTAACCCAGTGGTCTGGTTCTTATTTAACAATGCTGGTTAATCAGCACGAGAACTAGATCTATGATTTTCTGTAGTATCTATTATTGATGTAACAATGTACTTAATCTTGGCAAATTTAAAGCTTTTTTCAAAAGTGCCAGAAGAAATTTTTAAAATGGGGTATCCACCATATTGATATAATAACCATGTGTTTCTTAATTCTGGATCTTTTCGGAAACTAATTTCGTAATAAATCATTTGTTCTCGCATTCAATACTTTTAGTGTTTCTATTGAAATTCTACTTATAAATCTATTTATAAGTATTTAACACATTTTTATATGGCAAATCTCATCTATAAATCTTGATTCATTTTTCATGCATGAGAAATTGATAGATTTAAAATACAGATATTAAAATTTTACAATTAGTTATAATTGTTAGACTCCAAGTAAAATTTCAAAAGTAATTAATCATTTATTATTACAATTTCATACTTCTATTGAATTAAAGAAGGAAAAATAAAAATGTAATTTTAATCTAAAAGGGCCAATCCCTATACATTTTTCCAAATTCCGTACATTTTTCTGGAGATCCAGTTGCCGTTACGTACAGCTTTAATCATCTACGTGTTGATCACGAGGAAGAGCCGTGCAATACAATTGTACAATTAAACGAACTTACCTGTAAGTGAAGTTCTATTGTAATTGTATGAAACGTCTCTTCCGAAGTGATCAAGTCCCACCCTGATCCGCCCTTATCTATAAGCCTTTATAGATGCCCTAACTTAAAAACGGCAACACTTTAAAGAAATGAGGTTCGAGCGTCGGCAGGGCCGGGAGACGGCTACGATAGCACTGTGGTACGGCCGCTAGCGCTGTTTTTTTGCTTTAGATTAGATGTTGTGGAAAATCGGGCGGGAAGAGGGGGTAGTACGTGTTGATCACGAGGAAGAGGCGTGCAATACAATCAAAACAGAACTTCACTTACAGGTAAGTTCGTTTAATTGTACAATTTTATTTATTATAGGTTATAAATTAAAGATCCATCGAACTCCAGACTGTACAATGAAAATTTCAACGCAGTCGTCTGTTGGGAATCGACGTGACTCTGTGTACCTTGAAGGACATTGCTGCCATAATTTTAAATATTTTAAGCTAAAAATATAGCAAAAGATACATTTCTATTTGTAAATATAGATTTTGTAAAATTCATTTTTTTTCTTTATAGCGATTTTTTAATTTCAAATTTTTATTTTCGTTTTTTTTTTAATATTTAGAACGAATATTATTTATATATAATAAATTCTCTGTATGTAAGATAAAATTTTCTACAATTTAACAAAAAAGTCAATAGCTATATTTCGTCATAAGTTATTGATGAAAACGTAATTTTTTGTAAATAGGTTATATTTCGAAATTAAAAAAAGATATTGACATAAATATTTTGTTGGTTATAAAGAATATTGAGTAGGGGAGAGTGGGGCATGTTGCGCGGATAAGATGACACACTATCGATAACTTATTGTAAACACGGTATTGCGTCGTGACTCAGCCGTCATAGACAGTGTGTCGAGTGACGAAGATTTAGAGAGAGTCTGAGAGATTAAGCTATTGGCAGTCAGAATTTATGTGAGGTTTTTTATTTTCATATACCCAGAGTAGAATTTCAAAATTTTGTTTAAAGTTTATGTATTCTATGAAGGTAACATAAAAACAAATAATTAATAGTCTATATTATAGAGGACCATGAAGACTCTTCAAACTTCAAATTATATCTTTTTGGTTTCGTCGGGGCATGTTGACATATCCATCATTATTACAGATTCTCCTGTAAGAAGTTTTAGATAAAAAAGTAAAAAGTTTAGAAACACGTAACTAATGTGTTAAACACGTAATATAATTATATTAATTTTTATTTCTTTGAAGCTAATGGTCGTCCTACCAAGGTTCTTTTTTGTAATTAAAACTCAACAATATTTTCTCCAACGTTTCGGACATTTATTTATGTCCCTCTTCAGGGTAAGAAAGAAACGTGTTGTCAAGTTTGTTGACGGAAGAGTGTTCCACTTGTCAATGTGACCACATTGGTAGGACGGCCCATTAGCTTCAAAGAAATAAACATCCAATTCAATTACCATGAATTTCAAGAACTAATAATGTACATTACGTTTATAAAGTAAGCTGCTATGGTTTATAGAGTTGTTTCGGTATTTTCATTTAAAAACTACCTTGTGTCTACTTTCTCCGCAGTTGGGACAAATTGACACACACTTTACGAAGTAAAATAAACATTTATAACAATTAAACAAAGCGTTGTAGACGTTCCGTATAAGTTATATACATTATATATAACTTACTATACATTCTCCATAATAAGAACTTTTGAATAAATACATTAGATATAGTAAAACATAATTACAGTATTAATTCCAATAAGTAATCTAAAAGATGTATTGACTTGCCCAGCTCTCCCCTACTATAACTTGCTAAAGTTTTATGTTTTTTTATTCATTATTTTTGGAGAAGAAAAATAATTACTAAAAGAAGTGGTTTTTTTGTCATTGCATAACTAGAGTAACATTGGCTTAATCACTTTGAAATTCTTTGTAGGGGTAGATTTTGTATACCAATCGAGAGAGTTCTTTGGGCAAAATTTCAGAGATATTGGAGGTTAAAATATTACATTTTTTTTTAAATCGTAGTTTTTCGAGAACGGTTGTATGTATCTGAATGGCATGAGCAGCATTCGAAAGAGAATTAAAATACCAATATTTCCTTAGAATAACAAATTTTCTAGTTGTCGTGGCTCTTTTGTTATTAACAAAAACATAAAAATTGAAAAATGAAAAAAAAAGTTTTGTATGCCCAACGATTACGGGAGTAGAATTGTCTTATTCGCTTCAAAGTTCATTGTAGAGGTAGATTAAGGATAGTTCTCGAGAACGGCTTTTGAGATATTTGAGGTTAAAATTTTGTTAGCCTTTTTTTCAAATTGTAAGTTCTCGAGAACGGCTCATGTATCTGAATCGGATGGGTAGCAACAAGATGTTAGAAAAAAAGATTTTTCAATATTTTTAAATGTGAAAAGAACTATGTAAGTATGTGTAAGTATAATAATTATAAATTTTGGCATTTAGCATTTTTCGAATGCCTCAATAAATAAAGTTTCAGGAAGCTAAGTGAATTCCCAATGAATTGGCAGTGGTTTTGTATTTTGATGGTAATTTGATATTTAAATCATACGATAAGAATTTATGACGAAATACTATTCGGTGATACTATAAAAATGATCAATGTTCATAAAGTGACGGACTAATTCTATTCCCTCCATAAAATACTATGATAAAAATTAAAGTTTCAATAATATTTTCTCTACAGTTTATCTGGAGACAAAAAATACCCGTGAATCGCCAAAACAACCTTATTGATACCTCCCTCAAGCTGGAGAAATATTGGTTACCAGTAGTACTTTTTCTCGCTTATCGGTTTCTTTAATTCGCCAAAACATAATGAAGGTCATTAAGGTTGTTAAATTGTAGAGAAAAATATTATTGAAACGTTCATTTTCTTAATAATTAAAAATATTACTTATGTCGACTGTAATTTACTATTCACTGATAAGAAATTTTCCATCGGTCTTAAGGTCTTATAAATTAAATTAATTAATATTAATGGCAGTCAGATTACCCTTGTTTATAATCACCCCCGTAAAATCTGAAATAAAAACTTAATTAAAACCTGGAAAAAATATTGTTAGCAAAGGACAATCTGACTGCCAC
>JAPYZP010003971.1:0-10803 GCA_030522985.1 Torymus sinensis
GTCATATCAAAAAATGATAAAGCAACTTTTTTCTTAGAATTTCGCGCTTTATATGAAGATCTTGTGTAAAACATACATTTTCAGAACAAGTTGTATATTTATCTTGTCCTGTATGGCCGCCGAACCTGATAACGGGCCTCAAATAGCCAACTGCAAAATCCAAGCCGATGTAAACGAACTTGAAGTACGAATTGTTAAGAGCGTAAGTTGAATTGTACAGTAAATTCGGCACTGCATTTCTTTCAGACATTTTTAAAAAATACTGTCTTAACTTAAAGAGGTAAAAATGTCACAACTTCGATGAGGTAGAGCGACTGAGGGCGATGCAGCTCGCCCCGTACTTATTCTCTCACATCAATCACCACTAGAATGTCGTTGTAACCGTCCTTGTCATCTTTTATCGTCGTGAGCTGCAGCAAATCGGCCTACCAAACATCGTCAATGTTCGTCACGTTGTAACATAATCGTCGAAATCGCGATTGCTGAGCCACGAGTAAATTTTTTTCTTGTCATGAAATTGCGCGCACCTGCGTATCCAGCTTCATGCTCGAGGTCGTAGTATTGTTTTTCGTAGGACATTTTTTCTTCTTACAAATCTAGAAGTGAGTCACTTTTTTTGTTATTTATCTTTTACTTGGCGTTTGCATAGGTGACTGTATAGCTGTAAATAAGAGACGTTTGACCGTATGCTGCATCACGTGACATATCACGTGACGTTATGGCACAAAACATCACGTGACCTTCTAGGTATTTTGTCATTAATCACCGTGATATCATAGAAAAAATGTCACCTTCCGAAATAAATTACCCCTTTTTCATGTGATATATCACGTGATATGCCACGTGATATGTCGTGTGATATATCACCCATAAGGATTTTTCAACAGTCGTAGTGATATCGAAATGTCAAATTGTGAAATGAATGATCTTTTATCATGTGATAAAGTTAAAATTATCACGTGACATATCATCTTTGAGATGATATATCAGCAGCCGTAGCGATATTGAAAAGAGGATCAGCATATTAGTTCAAAGTAAAGCAGGAATTAATTCTTTTTTAAAACAGCAGTTTTTAAAATGGCATTATAACTTGTCAAGTGATAAAACTGAAAATTATGATGTCACATGACATGACATGATATCTAGGGGAGGTTCATGATGAGCAGTCATTAATAAATGTCATTGAACGAGATATTGGATTAATCACTTGCGCGTAATAAATATTCTGTAGAGTTACTTATGACAAACAATTGAAATTCCTACAGTTGTTCGATGAGGCCAATCCCGTCTCATGATATCTATATACTGGACCGTTGTGTCGTGGCGATGATATGGGCGTGCAATGTGGTTTTGAGCCGGCGACTATAACCCGGTGGTGCATATCGCTGTGATCTGGAGCATTTAAAGTCGTGGGATCCTAGTGACCCCACTACCGGCACTGCCCGATCATCTCCTTGCAACACCTCCTATTGTTCAACCATTCTATACTGGGTCACGCATGTGCTCACAACTACGATTACCTATACCTTCCACGTTATCGTTGTTGACTCGAGCGGAGCTCGAGCGTGACTGCAAAGCGAGCATCATGGCATATCAGCCTTCGCACGCCGCGTGCTCTCCCCATTACTCTCACAGTCCCGCCACCACCAGTGTGGCCAGATTGTGGCGATAAATCGCCACTTTTTCATGAATATTATTACTATATTTATTGTTTACCTGGGCACACTGCCCACCACGCCAATGCTCCATGCCGTGTGGGCGCTTTCGTAGCTTGCGTGCCCTCTTCAATCCCAACCGTGTAACTGCCGGAAGTTCTAGAAATTTCTGGCCTTAGCTTATGTTTTCACCTTATTTAGGCCATTAACACTCGCCTATCTTACACGCGGACGTGTTTTCAAATGATTTTCTGTTTTTAAATTATTCTAAGAAAAATTCGGTGATAGGTTACAAATTAATTGACTGTTGTTTTTTGCAACTCGGTCAATAAATTCTAAGGAGCTTTACGAATAGTTACTATTTATCGTTTTTACAATACTGATTATTCTACGCTTTAGAAATATTTTCCTATATGTATGGCATTTATATGTCTAAATGTCTTAATTTTTATTTATATTCACAATACATATAGACATATAAAAGGCGGGATTCAATTGGGAAACCAATAAATTCGAAGAATATTGTAAATATAGGATAATATTTGTAAAGCGTAGAAAAATTAGTATTGTAAAAAGGAAAAATAGTCACTGTTCGCAAAGCTACTTAGAATTTACTGACAGAGTTGCAAAGTGAATAGTCAATTCATTTGTAGCGTATCCCCGAATTTATCTTGGAATAATTTTATAATAGAAAATTATTTAAAAAGCGCCGCGTGTAAAATAGGCGAGTCTTAATAGTACGAATAAGATGAAAACATAAGCAGAGGTCACAAATTCCTAGAAGTTGCGGCAGTTACATGGAGGAGATCGTAGAGAGCGCGCGAGCCTCGAATCCGCCCGAACCGAGTGGAGCGTTGGCGTTGTGGGTGGCTGGGCGAGTAATGAAGAGAGCACGCGGCATGCTTAGGCTGATGTGACACGAGCGCTCGCTTGGTAGTCGCGCTCGAGCTGCGGTCCAGTCAACAAGGATCACGTGGAAGGTACACGTGATCGTAGTTGTGATCTCACGCGTGATGCACTATAGTAGGGCAGTATGGGTTGAAGAATAGGAAGTATTGCGAGGAGATGATTGGCAGTGCCGGTAGTGGGGGTACTAGGATGGCACGATGACGATGCTCTAGGTGCTCCACAATAGGGATCCATCAGATCATAGCGATGATGCACCGCCGGATAATACTCGCCGATTCAAAAACACATTGCATGCCCGTATCATGACCACGCGACAACGGTCCAGTAGATAGGTATCATGACACGGGACCGGCCTCATCGGACAAGAGTAGGAATTAAAATTGTTTGTTATATATAACTTCACAGATATTTGTTACTTGCAAGTGATTAATCCAATATCTCGTCCAATGACGTTTTTGTTGATATAATGACTGCTGGTAATGATATAACTTCCCCTAGATAATATGTCTATCATGCCATGTTACATGATTATTTTTAGTTTTATCACGTAAAACTTTATAATGGCATTTCAGAAGCTGCCCTTTTCAAAAACCTGAATTTCTGCTTTAAGTAAATAATGTGCTGATCCTCTTTTCAATATCACTGCAGCTGCTGATATACCATCTTAAAGCTGATATGTCACGTGATAATTTCAAGCTTTATCACATGAGAAAGGATAATTCAATCCACAATTTGACATTTTTCGATATCACTATGACGGATGATAAATCCTTATGGGTGATATCACGTGATATGTCACGCGACAAAGGGGTAATTCATTTCGGATGGTGACATGTTTCTATGATATCACGGTGATAAGTGACAAATCATCTAGAAGGTCCCGTGAGGTTTTGTGCCATAACGTCACGTGATATATCGTAGGGATTAATTAAATTCTTCGGTATTCGGAAGTTTTGAGACATTTTTTAATTCTATATGACCAACAGGCACCTTTTCCTGACTGTACTGTTTGAAGCGGGAATCGGACTTTGCGCGCGGTAACATTCGGTACTCCTACGAGTATGGCCTTCCCAGACAGCGGTGCTAGCGTCTATTCGAGCTCGTCTATTTCGGGGTGCACCTCACGTACTTCCCTGCGTTCTTTATCTCGGAAGAAAAGATAGCGACGCAAAATCTGTAAATAGTTAACGCACTTTTTGTGTAAAACATCGTCCATTTTACTATCCAGCCGGGAAAAATTATCACTTTGTATTTGTAGGGTTTTTTCATTGGTATTCCTCTCTTCCGTGACTTTAGATTATGCTATCTAAGGCGATATCTATGGCTCAAGAATCATCGTACGTGCTCGCTCCATGTTTCGAATTAAATATTTTTGAGAATGGCGTTCCTACGATTGGCGCGAGTAAGAGTGGTAAAAACGAGCCTCAGTTTAGTACAATGACACGTTTCTTCGATTTCCAAGTACCATTGCCTCTATCACCAGCACGGATCAGCTTTCGCAGCGTTTGCTTATGTTCACAAAATCGCCACTTAGAGACTCTTTTAGTTTTATGACATCCGTTTCAACACACACTCGTATATTCATCTGACAAGAGGTTTATCAGCTGTGCATGCTATATATAGTAACCCTGTCTCTTTTGTCGCCATGACAAAGAGCATTCAGAAGTGCAAGGTTTCTTTTCGAGAAATGTTTACCGCAGATGGCCGATTTACTATCAACCGGCACCATAGTTTTTCCCCAGCTGATTAACGAACGCTTTATTCATCGTGATTTAAAGTACTTGGGCACGTACGCAACTGTATTTGCGCTCTGTAGCGAGGAATTTTGAAAAATACCAGATACTTGGTATTCAAACTAATGTCGCGCTGTACCTTACCTTTGTAAATAGATCTAAAATAACATCGCTCGATGATTAACGTACGAGATCGTCGAGAATTAGTAACTTTTTTTTCTCATTGTCACTCTAGTAATCTGGTATCTGAGGAACCCCCTCTCGAAACTCTATGCGTGGTCCGTTGGGTTCAAAAACCCCGTCTGTAGGCGTCTTGCCATTCGGCGTAATCAAATAGGACGCGGTAAAACGTGCGTCACAGACTTCTAGTAGGTAGTCGAGAAAACGTTTTACAAATAAAGTTTTCCCGCAGCCTGTGGGTACGCACACGCAGCAAGTAAACGGATGCTTACATCGTGTGTCCATGTTTATGACAAAAATAAAAAAATTAAACCCTTAACTTCGCTCAACAACATACCAATGCTACGATATTTACGATCTCCGCGTCGGCGGCGGATGCCTGCGTGAAAATGAGCTTATTACCGCGGAAATAACTTCCGCGTTGATTATAATTTACCACTCACCTCTGCGGGTAAGTACATTTACAGCGTTGATCAGGTGACTTTCGCGGATATGAGTCACTCTCACTTTGATCAAGTGTTCTCCGCGCCGCACATGAGAGGATATGGAAATGATAATCTTATAAACAGTTTAAATATCAAGAATAAATTTTTTATTACTATGTTAAGAATATACAAAATTTACAACATTCAAAGTACTATAATATAGTACTTCAAATATTCAATAGTGCTTATAGCAGAAAGGAAGCGAATCGTCGGCTTGAAAATATCTTCGCTTCCTCAGAACGATAGATCACGTCATTTTTTCGCCTCGTTTAATGACATCATGCGTACGCGTGCGTCTAATCGCATGGTAATTCAAAATAATAGGATCACTCTCCTCGTTATTGAAATATTCTGCGATCAAACGCTCGATACTATCGAAATTGATCTTACCTGAATTGGCGCTATTAAGAGAAATTCCCTTAACCTTACAGCTCTCGACGGTCTTGCCAGACGATGGAACGTGCGCTCGAAAGGCATAAAATTTCGGACTTCCAGAGAGAAAGTTGGTAATATTAGCTCCCTCTCCGGAGGCCTTGAGCTCGCCTGTCATGCTGCCGAGAAGAGTACCTAGAGGAGGTCTATACTCGGATAGTTTTTCAATGTACGAGTAAATTTCGAGGCGCGCTTGCTCGGTGGTGTAGGCTGCTGCACCCCATTTGTGTTTGGTCACGACTCTAGAGCGTCATCTTTTTAGCGCTAATTAACGTGCAAAAGATACTATCTAATCGGTAGCAAGTCCAAAACTTCTTTTTAAGGCGCTGTGAGCGTTTCAGCAGCCACTCGCGCGTTTTGACCACTTCCGTTTGTTTTAAATTTGAGCATTGCCCAAACTTTTCCAGTAATGAATTTAAACATAGTTTTGCGACCGCACATAAACCCAAATTTATTTCAATCTTTTTGCGGTCTAACCTTATTCCTTCTTCGCGCTCATACTGATCAATATAACGCTCCTTCCTAGTAGCATCCATACACGTCGACGGCCACTCGCTCGCTTGTTGTTCCAACCGTAAGAAGGTATTTTGTATGTACGCTGCAAACAGCCCACCCTTACCGCTGGTCTGGTCATACTAGGTGCTCTTATATTGCAACATGAGAAATATGTCAGTCATGCTGTAACCCAACTCGATTGCTTTCTGTAATTCGTGCACTACCCATGTTCCGCTAAACTCACGCTCGGTGACTTGTTCGTGGCTGCAATCGTCCTAACGCATTTTCTCACAACAGGAAAGACAGAGCCGAAAAATAAGACGCCCGTGCATTTTTAACGGTAATGCAGGCAATAATCAATTTCACGGTGGCAAAATTTTGTATTTGGCGAATCCTTCGATGTAGGAGAGATTATTTTTCTGACCGCACTTAACTCGGCGTATTCCGTGCCAATGTAAATGTGCGGGTCACCGATTGGGAAACGACCTCTTTTACATATAAACGGGTAAACAGAGCACATATCATTATATTTGATCTGATACCTGGTTTTTCACTGCACGAAGTGACTCTATTTTTAGATCTCCCCCCGAAAAACGCATCTCACGGATTTAGCTTTATTCTACTCATTATCGGTTGATAGTGTGCGATCTCGCACACTTCGTATCCCAGACTTCTCATTTGAGCGACTTTTACTTGTGTATTTTCATATCCCTGTGGATACGTTCGATTGAAATTATTTTTCGACGATTCTCGATTGTTCGTAAAATAACACGGGCAACTGTGCACTTAACAATCTTGAAATCCAACGTACCTCTGGTTCTCGCAGGTATTGAACAAATGAGGGAAATAATCTTTATTACTACTTTCAGGTAAATCGAAGGTAAGGGCACTCAATTTTATCTGAAAATAATTGATGCTATCAATAAACTGGATTCGTCCATACTTCAGCATTCTAATATTTTGACCATTCAAAAAGACGCTGGGGGCTGAGCGCTCCGACTTTTCGGCCAATTCTTTTAAAATAAATTGAGCATGCAAAGCCTTGGCATTGTGTGCGATGCATACAATTTCCGAAATCCGAAAATTCCGCGCTTTCTCAAATGCAGAAGCTCAAGAACTGTTTTACCGGATCGTCATAGAAAATGAACTCGCGCACGCCACATGTGCTAGACATGATTTTAATGTCGTCCACATCTTTGCAATCCGTGCAAACTTGATGACTGAAGCAGAGATTCGGCATGTGAATCCGGGATTTTCGCCTTAATGGGTATCGTGCTTGGTCTCAAAGCCGTAAAATATGTAAAAAAATTTTCTTCCGCTTTCAAGTTCCTATCGCCTTCAATTTGTTGCATGAAACATGCATCATTAGACGGTTGCCGCTTCGAACATTGTTTGCAATAGCTAATAACACACTCATATACTAATACGCCGTAAGGGAGAGAGCAGAGAGAAGGAAGAAAAGGCTCAACACTAGAACAGTCGACAACGGCAATCGAGTTATTTGGCTTTTCTTTTTTACTAGGGTTGCCCGCTACTGTTAGTTATATCAAAATATCGATGTATCGCATGATCGTAGTATCGATATTTGGCATCGATATTTTACCTAGTAATATATCAGTGTATCGATACTACACAAGGCAATATCGAGTTTTTGATATATATTATTACAATAATCTTGTCGATGCTAGTTAATTTGTTAAGAAGCTAGTTTTTATCATTTAAGTATAAAGTAAGTATAAAGTAAGCGCTGCTCGTAGAGGACGTTAGTGTCTGATGAGAGATTGCAGCGCAATCATACTGTACTACGCATGCGCACTTTAGTAACGGTTGTTTTCTCGAATGTTTTGGAAGGATAACCTTACACCTTCGCTATCAGACAGAAATCCGAATTTGTCGGTTGAGGCATTTAGGTGAAACAGTAAAAAAGGTGTTTTATCTCAGTACGTAGTACTTAACATTTTCGAAAAAGTAAAGCTGTACAAAATATCAATAACGGACTAACGTGATAATCTACTATTATTACTTGATTATTAACTAAATTTCCGTTACTCCTATCAATTTGTGCATATAACGATTCGGTCTTATTATATGTACGACAAATGTTTATAGACAATAAAATGGAATATTAATTTTTTTTAATTATTAAAATTACTTTAAATTATCTTTTCGACCGCTAAAGTCATGCTTTTTGAGGTTACTATCACATAATTTAGTTGGTAGTTTATATTACTATTTGCAATTAAATTTTTATAACTATTTTTGAAATTCTGTGATTATTATTTTCTTTTCTGATGTCAATTTTGAAAAAGAACTATTATTTCTCTATTGGTGTATTGCTTATTATTGCTATGAAATCTGTCAGATATATAACAACGGTTATAATAATTATAAACATCATGCGTATAATATCATTATATTTTCGGATATTAATAATATCTTTGCACTTTGCAGTACACATCAGTTGAATAAAGAATTCATCCGGCTTTCTAATCTTCCATATGACCGTCCTCATTCCAAAATAGCAGGCATCCTTCCAAACCATAATTTATCATATCTATTTAACCTTTAGCCTTATTATTTTCAATTAATAAAATTATTTGTTATAACTGTAGTTTATTATAAAATAAATTTTTTCATAGTGGGGAAAACCAGTCCAGTTTAGAGATATTTTACTCAACTTAATGAGAATTATAATAGATGTAAGATGTGTCAAAAGGAGGTAAAGTCCTCAGGCATTACAACTAATTTGCTACTACATCTTCAGAGATCAGAGCAAATTATTCTCACGAAATCAGAGCCTGGAATGAATGCTGCTACAAAAAGAAAATCCACTGTTATTTACCCATATAATAATAAAACTTTATTACTTATATTAATATTGATAAATTATTGATATAATCTCTTATTATTTTTTAAGATCCCTCTTGAAGAAGTGGACCAAAATGACAGTACTCAGAAAGCTACAAAAAGAAAAACAACTGTAATTTACCCATATTATATTAAAAATTTACTTCTTATATTAATATTGATAAGTTGTTGATATAATGTCTTATTATATTTTAAGATCTATCTTGAAGAAGTGGACCAAAATGACAGTGCTCAGAAAGCTACAAAAAGAAAAGCAACTGTAATTTACCCATATTATAATAAAAATTTACTACTTATATTAATATTGATAAGTTATTGATATAGTGTCTTATTATTTGTTAAGATCCCTCTTGAAGAAGTGGACCAAAATGACAGTTCTCAGAAAGAATCAGTAACTCAAAAATCGTCAACAAGTTCCAGTTCAAATACTGCTTTCACTTTTGGTCCTTCTAAAATAGCAGTTAAAAAGTCTGCTGCCAGGAAGTGTCATGTAATGTTAAAAACAAAGCAGACCAGAGTTGATGAAAAGTTTTACAAAATTAAAATCATTTCAAAGTAAGTTTCGTTATTATCGATTTTTTTACTATAAACATGTGGATTATAAAAAAGTTTTGCATTAAATACCTATCAATTGTTTATTTTTGTTAGTTATTTATATTATAAGATATTGCTAAAGAGATAATTCATCATTTTAATAGTTATATATTTATTCATTTAATTCTGATGAATTGTTTATAATTATTTGTATAGGTGGATCTAAGGCCGCTGTAGTAAAAAGCAAGAAAATTTTCATGTTAGCCAAGGATAATATGCCTTTTAGAACTGTAAATAAAAAAGGATTTCAAGAATTTGTAAAAGCCTTAAATCCATTTTACAAAATTCCAAATAAAAATACTGTGACAAATCTATTTGAAGGGAAGTATGAGGTCTTATCAGAGATAATAAAGGATGAATTGTCAAAAGTTGATGCTTTATCTTTGACAACTGATATTTGACGACATTTGTTGACAGACACGGTGAATTCTAAAAGCTACTTAGGACTAACGGTGCATTACATTCTTAAAGATGACTTCAAGTCAGTCACAATAGGTGTTGTATGACTAGATGATAAACATACAGCAGAAAATATTAAAAATTGGTTGTTAGATACAATAAATAAATGGAGGTTTCCGGCAATGCAGCAAACATGATTTGACACTGAAAAATTCATGCCCTGTTATGCGCATACTCTTAATTTTGTTCCTGCGCGAATTATAGAATCAGGTAATATTGTCAATCCTTTGATAAAAAAAGTTAAAACAATAGTAACCTTTTTCAAACACAAAGTTTTCGCCTCAGACCAACTACGGTCGCATAATGTCTTAAAGCTAATCCAAAGCGTGGAAACACGGTGGAATTCTACGTCCGATATGGTAACAGATTTATCCAAAATTGAGATACAGTTAGTCTCATTCTTCAAAAGTGTCCTATAGGGCCGGCAATGTTAGATGCAACAGAATTGCAAATAATTGGACGATCGAGCGAGCCCGCCGAAGGCGGGCGAAGCTCGATTATAATTATGCTGAGGGTCTCGTTCGAGAAGATTACTAGGTAGTACCGCCAGTGTACACAGATGTCGCCACAAACTTCAGCTATCCCCACTCTTGAAACTCGGCTCCTGGCCCGCCTCTACAGGCCCGCCGGTCTGTCTCGTCATAAAGTTTAAAGTCTGCTATATTATTCATATGTTATCCATGGGTGGGAAGATTATTAAGATAATGTTAACAAAAAAATATATATCATTATATGTATTCTTATGTTCCAAAATTTTTATTAAATTTAATTAAGGGTGGGATGTAATCTTCTCGAACGAGACCCTCAGCATAATTATAATCGAGCTTCGCCCGCCTTCGGCGGGCTCGCTCGATCGTCCAATTATACTTCATGTCTCGTTCTCGAGATCACTACTCACTAGGTAGATGTTCAGAGTTCATCTTTCATTTCAATAATTCTAAACTCTAGATAATTCCGAACTTCGTTTGAAAACGAAACTATTTAACTTAAGTA
>JAPYZP010003972.1:0-10803 GCA_030522985.1 Torymus sinensis
TTTGTCATACTTTTGTATAAAAGGGCCTGCGAAACGCTCTTCTATGTTCTTCTAGCAATAGATAGTCTGCGACACGCGACTCAGCTCGAGCCCGAGACCTCTCGTAAAAGGTCTGCCGTCGGAACAGTGGTCCGCGATACGCGACTCCCGATCGGTAATAAATTATCTTTGTAACAAACGTCCGCGCTACTTGTACCGGCAGGGTGACGCATCTCGTGTTAAACCAATTGTAGTATCGTTTACCCGTGTAGCCGAACTTTCTCGAATCTTCATTGTAAAGGTGCTCCGTGCATCTGCGCCGAATATTATAATTTTCCGTACCTGACTCCCACGCGCTGAAGGGACAGTCAGTTAGTTTCCTTCAGTGCTCGAATGCAGTCGTCTTCAAGTTAAAATAAGTGATTGTATAAAAGTTAAAGTTACAGTAATAAATAACCATTACTCAAATTTTTTGTGGTCATTCCAACGACTTGTGCTCCGACATTGAACTCTCCACTAAAGGTAAGAATTTATATTAATAAAATATCGTTTCTGCTAAAAAGACTCTCGAGACTTTCGGGTTAAAATCACCCTCCTTTCGCCAACTCGCCACGCCACCCAATATCTCATCAGCGCAAGCCGCTCGGCGCTGAATGAGACTGTCATTTTTTCACGTTCCTTTACAGCTCAAAATTAACATCATTAATTTCCGCATTAAAGTCTCGCGAACGTGACATTGGGATGGTTACCGTGCCACCTTCGCCGGACCATCAACCACCAACAGACAGCCAGATGTGACCAATGTCTCAAACTTCTGACTCAACCTCCACGACATTGTGTTCACCTATCATCGGGACAGATTTCCGGTCTACATCAAGCCAGATGAGGAAAATCAGCTGTTCAATGAAATGGACCCTCACCAAATAGACGCGCTATCAGCCCATTACGTAGTGATGGAACCCGAAGAAGACGACTACCCTGACGAAGATTAATACATCAAGGCGTATCAATTGCCTTCCCTCCTTATCCTTCCTCATTCCGCTGTTTTTCCGTAATATCACCTGAGCAAGTTATTGTAATAACCGTAATTACGTAAACGTAAATTCTTATTGTCTTCATACACACCTACACTATAATTTACATCTGCGCTTATCTTAAACATAAGTAAGTTAGTAATATATATAAAAATTGTTAAAGATTTCTCGGAATCTATAAAAACACGACCTTAAATCCATCGAGGATGATGAACTCTTCTAAGTGGGGAGGTGTGACGTCACACAAATATTTTTTTGTTTTTCACTTTTGGTCGCATTCTTTCGATCCCGTGAACTCTTAAAATGATGGCTCTATCAAGTCGTTTTAATTAATAGATTGTTTATACACAACTGTATATACCATTTAATAGAGACATCTTAATATACTATGTTTTTTTTTACTTTTCCCATAACGCGCTCTCGCGTGATGCCTATGACTCTATTAGAGGGTAAACACAGGTGTTTTATTCTTTTGTTATATTCGATATAAAAGGGCTTACGAAACACTCTTAGAATGCTATTTAGTTTAAGCTAGTCCGCGATACGTGACTCAAACTCTGCCCGAGATCTCTCGTTAAAGGTCAGCCGACGGAACAGTGGTCCGCGATACGCGGCTCCTGCTCGGTAACAAACACCATAAATTATCTGTAACAAAGGTGCTTACCATCTGCAGCCATAACCCGACGCGTTTAGTCAAGTGTAAAGCCGTATACCCGTCTAGTCAAATTTTCCAATACCTTCTATTATCAAAGTGCTAGCTACTCCTCGGGTTCATTTACATATTTTTCTACCTGACTCCCTCACTTCAAGAGATAGTTGTTCTAGTTTTCGTTCTGCTCGAGTGCAGTAACATTAACGTCAGTCTCGTGTGTGTAACAGTTTTTAAGTGGTGTAATAAATAGTTTATTTCCAAATTGTTATTAATAATTTCAACACCTGTGTTCCGACATCTTCTTCCAAAATAAAAACCAACAACACAAATATATATAAATATAAAATAAGGAAGGAAGTAATAGAAAATAGACCTATACATTCACCAAAAGAGATATCAGACATCAAATGTAAGACTTATACTTTTTAAACTCTTTGTTTCCGCTAAAACGACTCTCGAGTCATTCGAGTATTTACCATCCTTCTTTCGCCTACTCGCTACGCTCATCAAATCTCGTCAATGCAAACCGCTCGGCGCTGAACGAAACTGTCGCCTCTCTCACAGGTTAGTTCTTTCGTTAATTTATTCTTCTTTAAAACAAAATTCCCGAATTAGCGACATGCGAACGTGACACATGGATTACAATTACAGTACGGAGGAGCTGGGTTTGGCAGTAACACAGAATACGGTCGGTGCGAACGATGCGGCCAAGGGATACCAGTGTGGCGACCTTGCTCGCGATGTATTTCCCACCAGCAGGAACAACGAACCGAAGACATTCTCACCATCTGTTTCAATTGCCCTGAGAACCGACATCAGGATCAACTACTTGAAACTGCAATATGTATGGAACTATGCAGGGCGCTTCGCCAGCGACGCAGGCCACGAGAAATGAATTCACAAGAAGAAATTTTACCCAGACGCCGGAGACGACTAGAATGAGTAGTAGTGAAAGTGACATTCGAAGATTCAGTCTTCGGGTCTGAACTACCTCATAGGGAAAGGTATTGCATCGTGCGATATTGCCAACAACTGGTCGGGACAGTTTCTTTTTCCTTCTTTTTCCTTAATTACCAATTCTTTCTTCCTTTTCTTATTATCCAACAAAAGTCTTAACTTTTTTTCTAACCCGATGATCTCCATGTCTATTTTTACAATTAATCATGCTAACTTGAGATCGTCTTAGACAACGGAGACATTGAGAAGAACAGTGAATTAAAATGCTTCGAGAAAGACAGGACAAAGCGGAAGTTTCCCCTACCTTTTCTTTCCTCAACCTCTCCGCAAAGCAAAAATAGCGAGCGACAATGCCATATCTACTCTAACGCAGCATCATCACAGATGTCTTGCTCACCACTATGGGAGAATGTATGGCAGTGCAACAAGCACTGTTACACATTTGAGAGTACTATGGTAAAAATATACCATTAAAAACTTTTCTGGGGCTGCACTGAGAAAAAAATTTAATTGAATCAATGAATATTTAATTACAATATGACAATCAAATATTTCATTATATCAATTTAATATATTATTTAAACAATCAAATATTGTGTGTTACATTCATTTAAAAACAAATATTTTGTTGTTTTGATAATATATTTAATTAATGAAATATTTGATTGTCGCCTTGTAATTAAATATTCATTGATTCAATTAAATTTTTTTCTCAGTGTGGGCATATGCCCGGTTGGAATTAAAAACTCCTTTTTGAAGAGTGCTGTTGTTAAATTAAGATATAAATTCAATTGAAACCCTTAAAAATGCACTTAAGAAGTATTTTCATCAAAAAAGGTTTATCACAATATTGTGCGGAAATACCAGGACCTAGTATACGTAGTAATGAAACTGTAATCGAATACTACAGTAGAGTAAAAAAATGCGATATATAAATGTATACTTAAATATTATTAATTAACTCTTAATTAACCGTATTATTTATTTATTAGATTGTAAATCAAATTTTTGAAAACGCATTATTGGAAGGAAAAAATCTTCTGCCCCCTTAATGTTTTATCTCTAATCAGATATACGACTGCGTAAGGATAAAATAAAGCTCAGTAACTACATGAACAACGATCATTTACACTCCCCCCCCCCCTGTTTCTTCATTTTCAATTTGATCGAGAACAATGAACTTTCCTAAACCGGGAGGTGTGACGTCCTCCTAAAATTTTCCTATCCCCACATTTTATTCCGAGAATTCTTCTAAGAACACTTGCGCCTAATTAAATATTTTTCGTAAGTGAGACATCATTCGATCTTAGAATGATGGCTTAATCTTTATCGGTATACACAATGTGTACAATTGTTTACACAGTTGTGTATACCTCCTGATCGAGACGGTTCCAAAAATTATATTTTGTTCCTCAACACGCGTTCCCGCGTGAGGCGTATGACTCTATTAGAGAGCAAATAACGCAGGTATTTTATTCTTTTGTAAATCTCTGTATGAATAAGGGCTGATGTATTTTCTTCGTGCGCTCTGCAGTGTAAGTTATAGTCCGCGATATGCGACTAAATTTGGCCCGAGTCTCCTTGTTAAAGGTTAACCGTTTGGGAACACTGGTCCACGATACGCGACGCACGTCTCAGTTACGTACTAAAGGACTCAATGATCAGATCAGTGGTCCGCGATACTCGACTCCCGGTCGAGCCTACATAAATCATCTTTTTCTAAAGAGACTTACCACCTGTATTCTCGAACTTGCCGCGTTTAGAGTAAACACAAGTGTTATACCATATAACTTCCCACCCGTAAGCCCTTTTACTAATATTTTGTTTTGTCGTTATTTTTTCCTCTATTCACAATACATTCAGAAAACACATTTTTTAGTTTTTTTTTATATAATGTCAACTCCATTAAATTAGTAGCAAAAGATGACTATTTTGTGTTTTGTTATTTTATTTATTATGGCAGTACAAAGCTACGATTTTAACATGAGATTCGGAGAAGTTAAAAATCTCAAAGAAAACGAAGTTATGGCGAAAAATAGGCGTAAAGCGCTAAATGGCTCTTTTGCACATTGTTTATAATATTTTAGACTCTAAAAAATATATTTTCTTTAAATTCTACAATATAAGCTTATTTGTTATTTAAAATAGAAGAATTAAAAATATCATGTTTTTCAAATATATTTGATCGCGTATATGAGTAATTCCGCCAAACCTTTCAAATTCCAAACAAACGAAAACTGAAATAAAAAAAAATTTAAGCACACTTTTGTAAGAATATTTTTTCTTTCTTTCTAGACTAATAATGACATTTAAAGTGTAATGTAAAATAAATTCTATAAGTAGCGTACTGATGAGTTACAAATCATTTTATTAGTTATGCTAAAATTATAAAGACCTAAGAAAAAGCAAAGCCAATAAAAAAATTCAAGTTTTGTAAAAATGTGGTAACTCTTAAATTTTTGGAGTTGAGTTTCTACCAGTACATGTTAAAACTGCTGTGAAATAATTTTTCAAATCATTTAAAGACAAACCATGTTCTACGAGTACCACTTGAAGTCCATGTAGTGAGTATATATTTAAAAATATCAAATAGCAACTCGAATTTGAAAAGTTCTGCGTTATTACTCATATCTTGATAATGACTACGTATTTTATCGGCATCAAAAGCTTATTTTATTTTTCAATCCATTTATAATATCAATCAATACAAATTGTTAAATTTTATCTATCAATTTTTGTTTTATAATGACTTTTCTAATTTATATTTTGTCACAATTATTCGAAAGTGATTAAACTCAATGATTTTCACATTTTAACTACCGTTTGCGTGAAAAATTGAATTTAATAACTAAAAGTATCATGGAATTAAGGTTCTAACAAAAAATAAATAAATTATATTTTCATTAGATTGATGTGTTTTTAATATATAATGACGTTTTACGTTTGAAATGATAATTTTTCTCCAACATTTTTATTTAGCGCATAATTAAAGTTCTTTTAATGTGTTCTGTGAACTTGAGGGGCGGTATATATATAATGAAAAGTTTTCTTATAGCTATAAATAATTTAAATCAAGATAATGTGTTTTATATCGGAATAATTCGTAAAGTTAGCAGACTTTTTTCCAACCAGTAGTTACATTGTTACTAGTATAATTTACTCTTTCAAGATTTTATATAACATTTTACAGAATTAAGTGATTCACCTTTAAAACAAAGGTTTATAAGGTTTATTTTTTTTAAATATCACTAACGCCTGTCCTTAATTTTACTTTCTTGGTATTTACATGAACACTTGAGAACGTACTTCAAAAAAACTTGTATTACGAAAAGAATTTTAAAAATTATTGTGGTATAATTAATTCCTACCATTTGAGCATTTTGTAACTATTAATACGATTACTATTTTTATTAAATATTCCAGTTGTACTCACAGTTTTAGGTAATTTTCGATTTAAGCCTTAAATCCATTATAATATACGTTTTACATATATGTGTCCTTTGCTGCATTCAACTTTTATTCACTCCATATGTTCAATTTTCATCCTTCACTTCTTCTTCCTTTTCTTCATAATATATAGACAATGGCTGTAATCTTCTTGAATGTGACGGGATTTTGAATATGTTGCGGTGACGTTTTGTTTGATGTCTTTCTTCATTTTCTTACTTGCTCACTTCTAAACGCTTTTATTCTAGCACACTCCACGCAAGTCACACAATTTTAAAGTGGATGGATCTCCTGACAAAAATTGGTAGTCAGTTTCTGCTAAGTCGTAGAGTCAACTGCAACGTGCTGCTGAAAAGCACGCATCGATGTTAATAGTTGGACGTGCATCTTCACTCTGCTCCTCCACCGAGGCGCTGTCTGAGCTTAAATGACTATGACAGAGAAAAGGAGCATCCCCTCTATTGCGGCAACTTAGAGCGCTCGTACAGGTATAAGGTGAACCAAACATTTGGACTGTCTCTCCCACTTAGCTATATTCACTACTCTTTCCTCGCTTGTGTATCTAGTTTGCTTGACTCGAGAAATACAGAGGCAGCTTGAATTCTTTTTTCTTTATCTAACAACGAGAAAATTCAATCTTCTATAGCTTTTATTCATTCTCTCCTCCCCACTCTTCGCTCATTTGTGTCATATTTTTGTATTCGGTGCGCCAAGTGAACATAATTTGTTTATAGCCAATACTTCTATATTTATAAATCTATCTTAAAACAGTTTCGATACAACAATAATTGAATAGTGCATAATAATTATTTTACAAGCATTAGTATTTAGGATATTGCGAAAATTTGTTACTGAATGAAATGCTAAAAAATAAATATTCCGATTTTAAAAAACGATGGATTTGTTATGATATCAATTTATTCGTGATTTGGTTGGTGGGAGTAATGGTTTGCTAGGTTCCAAACACAAATTATGGCACGCGAAGTGCGCTTACAGATGACTAGTATTATAAAATATATATTAGGTATATAGAAGGAAAGAATTAATTATATTTTGGTATGAATTGTTCCTGTCAAAAATTAATTTTTAACGAGCAATGAAACAGTTGAACAATGTTTAGTTCTCTCAATTACGTCTAAATGCAGTTATAGAAACATATAATCTACAAAAACCACAGTCAAAGGCAAATTACAAAATTAACATCATTGAGTATTGAAATCATCAATATACTATTTCGCCCAATGATAAAAATATATCAGTAGTAAAAATAAACCATAAAAAAAGACTTTGCAAAATGTTATCATAAAAATGTCGAAGACCGAACGTCTTTACTTCAAATTTGTATCATTCTGTTATGAAAAAGCCGTATACAAAGTACTTAAGACCGTAAAATTTGATATATAATTTAACTCTACGGCCTAGGGTTGAAAACTACTATTATGTGTTAAAATATTATAAAAACTGGCTGATTCTAAAAAGTCAATAACAACATCAACCGCCGCAACGAGTTTCATTTACATTATTTCATTAGCGTAGAAAATCGACATGCTTTAGAATACAATTGTGTCACAAAAACTTTAGTATAAGTTCAATATTTTTGTTATACATTTTATAGTTTACTTACGAGTCATAAGACTTAACCAAAATCTCTAATAGATTTCTTAGTTTTATCTTTATAACAATTATATTTTTGATATTGACAACTAAATTATAAATAACATAAATTTTCATATTCGCATTGATTCGCAGTTATTTTTTCTTATTATCAGGATAGCTTTAAATAATTTTTCAAAGCGTCGTTCACAAGAACTATATCTTAAACCTGCATCTTATTCAAAATTTGAAACAGCATTCGTCAAAATTTTAGTTCAAAGTTCTCAGTCTATATTTCAAATTTGCGACCAATAAATCAAATGTAACCCGCTTTCCTCTTTTGCGAGAAATAGAAACACGTGCACATACTTTCTTTCAGGACGATCAAAGGAGGTGTACATAATATTTACCATCGTTGTGCATAAGCCATTGAAATATAATAAGACCACCCTCGAAGGGGTTTCGGTTCAATGTGGCTTTATGCTTGGTCAGGTACGGTAAACCGAACCATTTTCTCAAGGTATTGCCCTCTGCGGCTAGGTCAATTTCGCACGAGCCTTTCTCATGTTAATTTGTGTGACAAATGTCTTGTCTCTTGCATCTGGCTTGACTTACAATAGCATAGTATAGTTACGATACGTACTTGTCCGTGAAGTTTGAGACAATAGATTTTTCAAAAACCTTTCAAATATACTGGACGTTTCGATTTCTAAAATTTTGTTTGAAAACAGAAAATTTTTCAGAGAAAAATGTGCATTGATTATGCTTGAAATATTTAAGTATCGCCAGTATACTACTATAATGCGTTTTAATTAATATTTGTGTATTTGACATTTTTTTAAATTAACATTATGATTATTTTATTATGCAATTGTTTATGATATATACAGCATCAATGTATATATAGCTTTCTTTACTTTAATCGAATCAATTGAATTATACGAAAATAATTCCGTTGTCAAAATATATATTTTGTTATTTTTTGTTTATAACTTTTTGTACACGTAATATTTTTTGTTCGAATGAACCATTTGCGTAAATATCCATCTACACGCACTTATTCCAAATTATATTTTTGATAGAAGTACATGAAGTGCTAAAAACATATTATTTCAGTCTACACAAGTGTAAGATAGTATACCGTTAGTTTCAAAGTGTGTTCGTCTATAACTTACCTTATTAGGTTACTCGCTACCTATTAGATAGAAGCCACAAACATATACATATGTAATAGAAGTCAGCGGGAACCTCAAAAGAATTATATAACTCTATTTTTCATCCGATATAATAAATTTTTATAAGTACAGTCGGATACACAAAATATTGAATTTATTAATCGGCATCTCGGCAAAAGTGTTTTAAAACAGTTCTGTTAAGGGTCAGGTATTGTTTAATGAATCGATATGTTTCTTTATAAGAATGAAAATAACTTCTATTTAATAATTATACTATAAGTATAGCAACTTATTATTAACGAACTACGTATTGTTGATTTTGTGTGTGTATGAAGGAAAAAACCATACCAATAAAGTTCGTTAGCTTTCTCCCTAAGCATCTATTTCCTTTTGTCATGTGAGTTTTATCCTTTAGAAAATTTGTGTTTTAATTTATCGCTTTGCGCTACATCGGGGACGTAACAAGTTAAATCAACAACGAAGCCTGCTATCACGAAATTTGAAACATTCTTTTCTTATGAGAAGGTTAAATGAGATGTAAAAGTTTCGTGTACACATCTTTTTATGATGCCGTCATATAACTTCCGACGTTCCGACTATTATATTATCCATGCCAGACAATCCGAAAATTCGTCGGTCGACTACACCCAGATCCAGGTAGACGATCGAATATAACTTTGGTCTCATAAGCCTTGAGAACGAGGTAGTATATTGTAGAAGCATTAATTTCAAAGATAATTTAAGGAATGAGTCAACCGTTATTTAAACAAAAATTTATTAGAACGGATTTTAGTCTGTATTCACCAATAACTCTTACTAACTTGGGGTGCGTTCCAAAATGTGTTTTTGTGAAAGTTGTGCATCTGGCAACAGTGTAAATAGTGCGTCTGTTTCATTAGACATTTATTTACTAACCTTTTACTAAACCTAACTGATTGAAAGAAGACCTTCCTCAGAGTACAACTGGTCAACTACCATCGGTTAAGGTTAGTAAATTAAATAAATGTCTAATGAAACACACATAATATTTACACTGTTGCCAGATGTACAACGTCCACAAAACAAAACATCATTTCGGAATGCACCCAAGGAGAGTGCACACACCCTTCGTGAACCGGAAAGTCGATTTCTGGAATCTAAAAATTAATCCCAGTGCTCACAATTCCGTCAAATGGACCCCTTTTATGAGATATGTGCATTCTATTCTATTTCGTTAATAAATGAAGTCTTCCATATTGACAGTCACCTACTTACAAATATTTATATGATATGACAACGAGCAAAAAAGATTATAAAAGTAGAAAGGAAATGCTAAAAACTAAGCTTTGTTTTTTAACAAATATTAATTTTACAGGAAATTAGAACCATTCACAGATAGCGTAAGACAATGCTTAAAAATACGACTTTTTAAATTGTTTTTAAAAAGGCAAATTTTTAAATAACAGCGAACGACTTTCAAAACCCCGTTAAAATCGGTATCCCGGAGGGTGTACACTCTCATTGTAAGTATACAAGAAATAAAAGTTTCACATTTGGAGGTTGTAAATTGTATACAGAATTAACTTTATTATCTTTGGTATTGCGACCTTAGTGAATATTACCACGTGTAATAAAGGTGGGTTGAAAGAGTCGGACTACAATAAACACTCATTTATATTTATGCATTTATAATAATTTAAAATAATTTACAATATAAGTAATAAAGCCATTAACACTCTTAAACATTTTGTGTAAAATATAAATCCTGTGTAATTTAAATTTTGTGTAAAATTTCTTGTGTAAAATTTTACACAATATTTGTACACAAACTTGGTGTAAAATTTACAATTACACAAATTTTTGTGTAAAACTTTTATTTTAAACTTCCTGTTACGTGTGGAAGCATTCCACACGCGGGTTCGGTCATACAAATAAAACTACGACTCAGCACTCGAAACGTCGGGAACATCCGGCACAGCGTCGCGAC
>JAPYZP010003973.1:0-12414 GCA_030522985.1 Torymus sinensis
CTATTTTTAACGCGCTGTGCCGCGGCACTGCAACTGGTTCACACACCTGATATCCGTCGACGAATCCTTCGTGTACGTACTACGATCGTATTCGAGAGATATATAATATAACCGGCTCGCGTTCCGAAAATACGCGAATGAAGCGTCTGCATACGCTGACCTCTCGGAATTCATTAACCCGGTGCGGTATCGATGCGCCTCGGGTCTTCCGAGCACGCTCCAATTAATGAACAGAAATAATTCAGAGATCTCCTTTTCTCTCTCTCTCTCTCGCTCACCTCCAAGTGCTTTATTAACGCCCGACGACTGTGCGGCTCTCTTTTTTTCGCGGTCTTCCAAGAAACGAAGAATTTCTCTCTCGCGCGAGTTCGACGAAGCCCGGCATTCTCGAAAGCCGCAAGTTTCTCTCCCCCCGACCACTGATAGGAATCTCGGAAGATTTCCCGGGGCGGCGGACGCGCGGGGGCTTTTCCTTTCTTCGCACTGCTACACCACCACCACCACCCGATCCCTATCTCTTCTCCTTCCCTCTTGAGCGCTGGCTTCTTGAAATTTATAGAAAAGTTGCGGCTGGAGAGGCGGAAAGTCGTCGATAAGCGCCCCCCACCCTCCTAGCACGTTATCGCGTCGTTAGCGCGATGCGCGACGCGTCGACGACGGTGGACTGGCGAGGAAGGGGATAAAGCCAGAGGAACACGTGTCCGGAATGGCTTGTTAATTGACCCGCGCCCACGAAACGGAAATGTGTACATGTATATAGCGGCTGCGTAACCTAGTGAGTGAACTGGAGAGATCGTAAGCTAAAATAAGATGGCCCGTATATGTTGCTCACATCTGTTCGTCGATATTCCGAGCCTGACAGCCTCGACTTAACGATGCATGTAATTAAAATCGATTGGGTACCCCCACCAAACCCGTCCTCAATTTATACAATTTTTATAAATCTCCTTAAAAAAAGCTCGCTAAAGCACTAATAAAAAGGAAATCTTTCTCGCAGCACACATTCAGATAACCCCGCTCACCTAATAAATCATCCCACCGGCTCCACAATCCACCGTACAATTCGCCATTTATCAACGTACACCGATAACCCTCTCTCTCTCTCTGCAAAAACAATTACCACGCAACGCTCTCCCCGAAAAATATCCCAGCGGCTCCGCGCCCCCGTAAGACTCCAAACTCGCGCCTATTACTCGGCACGTATACACACTCGCGCCCTCGAGGCACTCGCGTGAGCGCAACCGGCATCGATCGTTCGCTCGCAGGCGTTACCCCGCGGGGAATTGCACGACACGCAGGCAGCGCGGGTGCTGCTTTTCTGAAAAATGAAACTGCACGAGAGCGAACGCCCCTCTTCGGTAATGCCGTCACGAAAGGCGAGGAGTCGAGCCGAGAAGGCTGAGCGATTTCTCGATGGCTGCTTAATGGCTGCGCGAGTGACCTATACGCCAAGTCAGTATGCTGACCTTAGAGTTTAAATACGCGAAAAGTTTTTACATGGAATATCGCTTCTCCGCGAGGTAGAGTGGATTGAATAACGAGCATAATCGAGTTTTGAAGCCTGCAGAGTGTAACGTTGTTAATTACGAATACGAGCGAGGTAATTTGATAAAGTTGCTATTAAAGTAAACAACGGGGTGGCGGCCCACCGAAAGCAGGCCAATTGCGCCAATAATTCACTTATATATACGCTTGCATTTGATATAGAATATTCGGCAAAAACGCGACGGCGAAAATAACCCCACCGCTCGCGCGACCCTTATTTCGTCCGTCGACCCAACACCGTTCGACCCGTGTGGAACGCACCGAAATAACCGCCGCGGCATTTTTAGCCGTCCCGACTCCGTGTACCCTAAAATATCAAGCGAATTAATATTCTACAACGCAACGCGCACGCCAAGACAAACTCCAGCGGCAGCGGCAGCAGCTCTGCAACGAACGACGATACCGTACCCTCAAAACCGCGATAACAATTACAGGGCCTCCCGACGTGACGAAGAAAAGCAGCAGCGGCAGCAGCACGAAGAAAAGTCAACGCGCCCGCGCAAAATTGCCGAGAGGATTTTACCTCCGCCCCCTCGTCGTTTCCCGCAGAGAGGAGCGAATCTCTCCCCCTTATCCGCGAAATTTCGCCACGGCGGAAATCCTCATTTCCCACTGGCTGCGGCAGCAGCAGCCGCGAAAGAAGCTTCGCCCTCTCTCGCTCCCGTATTTGCAGTAATGTCACACGAGGCAACGACGACGGCGGTCGACTTTGTTGTTTCTGCGCGGTATATAAGCCCATCCCAGAGAGAGAGAGCTGCTATTTTCTTTGGGCCCTGCCCACCCTCGGTTTATCTCGTTATACCCACGGCCGCGTGTTTTGGCAGAGCGCGGTTGGATAATTATGCGCGAGAGCCCTGCTACCCGCTGCCCGCGCACGCCTTGTTTGCCGAACAAACGATCTTCCGAATAAAAGACACACAGACCGGCGCTGGCCGGTCTTCTCTGGATTATCGCGCCTGCGAATTATACGCCAGGTGGGGAATTAAGTTTTAGAATATTTCGTTGCCCCGCGGGGGCATTCTTTCTCACCCGCAATCCGGGGGTCAGCGTGAACGCTCGCGTCCTGTAATTCTGCCTAATCGCAAACAAGTAATATCTCGTTATAAAATGCGTATTTTTGCCGCTCACCGAGCGCGAGGGATAAGGAATCGACGTCACGATCAGAAGACACCCGGTTGATATATTGCTCTAATTATCATTTCGAGCTAGCTATACGGCCGGGAGCGAGCGCGCGGCGTATACGCACAACAGGGGGACGTATTGATCGCTAAGTACTCGCGCTCTGGCGATGCGAGCGAGAGAGCGCGGCAATAGATTTCAGCCCGTTGAATAATTAATCGACGCGCGATTAATAAATTAAACTTAAATTTTAAAACCAATCAATTTGAAGCGGCCTCCTCTCTCTCTCTTGCACGCTGTGAATAATACTTCTATTAATGGCGAAAGTTCCTCGCTGGCGAAAATTAATTCGATTAAACCGACTTTCTCCGCCGCTCCTTCTCTCCGTTTCCTTATTATAGGCGCGGTATAGTTTATCCTTTCATCCCCCCTTTACAGCGTGCAGATTCGGCCTCCAAACGACACGCGGGATTCTGTTTATCCGTCAAATCGAATGGCAGAGCGGGCCGTATATACGAAAGTTAATAAAGAAACAAGCGATACGTAACTCGCCTCCGTGTATAAAAGCGCCGTCAGAGCCGTAATAATTTTGACGGATCAAGGCATTACGTTAACGATCCTCCGCCCTCCCTTTCCGAGAAATTACGACGCATGCACAGAGCAGTAGCAGCAGCAGCGGCGCCTTACTTTGAATAAAGCACAATCAACGCCCGTGTCTTTCCTTAGCTTCGAGATTTCTTGCGATTCTCTCTCTCTCTCCTACCCTTGCTCCCCTCCCACCGTCCCGCTATAAGATTACCTCGAGCACCCTCGAGCTCCGCCGCGCGTTATTGCGACTATAAGCGAGCGTCATAAATTAGCGCTAGGAGGTTAAAATGCGATATTGCAGCAGCTTTCTCTCTCTCTCTCTCTCCTTGTATATCCACGCTGAATCAATACGCAGGCGAGCGCGTTCTATCGCGGTCTTTATTTATCTCCGTAATCGCAATTATCGGGTCGTTACGATTTCCATTTCGAGATAGGGAGAAGGAGGAGCTCTCCGCAGATCGTACGTCAAAAGGGGGATCGGTGATGCAGGGGCGCCGCCGCGCTATGTATTTGTTTTCGCGCGATAATTGCCTATCGATTGCCTAGAAGCCCCCCTGTACGCTTCTTCTTTTTTTTTTTTTGCCTCCCGAGATTATGCAGATGCTGGTGGGAATTTTTCAACGCCGCGCGGTGTTACCGAGGTTTAGTGAGAAAAATTGCCGTATAAAAAGAAAAAAAGAAGAACTATCTTGTTTATCAAGCATATGAAAAAATCTTTACTATTCTCATCAGTCGTATTTTAGAAAAACCTTCGTCGAACTTTATCATCGCCAACGTCCACCGTCAACAGTGTAACTCTGCCGCGCGGCGTATATCGGACAAGCGAACAAAAATATCGTTTAAAAATAGGGGAATACGAAATGCGAGTGTGTGTCTACTCCCTCTTTGCAAAAAAAAAAACCAGTGTTTGCGTATACCTCGCGTGCAAAAGCATCCCTCTATCAGCATTTTCATGGAAATTGAAAAACGTAAAAAACGAAATTTGGCACGACGCCAAAGGAAAGTTGAAACAACGTTGTCCAAGGGGGCAGGGGCATTCTAAAAAAGCTCGCGCGCATTTGAAAGCAGGCGGCGTCGCTGACTTATTAAACCGAATAAATCGCAACGAGAGAGAGAGAGAGATGCGCGCGCGCGCGCGAGCCTTATTATCTAAATGTCGTGTGCTCTTTCACCTGCAAAAGTGGGTCGAATGTTTGCGTGTATTTTCATGTCTCGCGCGCGCGCGTGTGAAAAAACGCGCGTGTTTTTCAGTCGTGCGTCCGTCGCGACACGCTATTTACACCGCTTTTACGCGAGCCTTTCATTGGAGCCATGCATCCTTCGTATTTTTATATTTTGAGAGTGGCGAGGCGGTGGGTTGAAAAATGTCGAAATAGGCGAAATCGAATATAGTTGATGCATACAACTCGCAAAATGTTAATCAACGGCCCGCTTGGTAAACATAGCAATAACAAATTAGCCCGGTCAATATAAATTATGCGTTATTAATTTTATCTCGTTGATTGCAGATGCGCCGAGTGCTAATCGATATTTAATAAGCAGTAATTAACTTTTACTCCGACCGTTAAATCTATCACTCGATTCGTCGTAAATATAACATTTACCACCTCTCGTAATCAAACGTTAATTTTTCGGTATGCTCAATCAATAACAACTTATAGCGTATAGCTAATTTTGTCGGCGGGCATTAAACGTCGTTAATTATTTGCAGAGTAAATTCTATTGAATGATTTAGTATGCGTCATATAAGTGGACATTATTTCATAACTAAATGTTGGCATATAGTTTGTTTATTAATATAGGAATATAATGTTTCAAATTCAAAGACTCGCTGAATCCAAAAACCCTCAAATCCCAACAACAGAATCATGGAAACACAGCGTACAAATTCAGCAGGAAAAACTTTTCCCTGTGTCCAGCTCGGAAAAAAGACATTATAAAAATCGACGTGCTCGAGTCTCTTTCTCTCTCACGCGTGTCGTCCGAACGACACGAGTGTAACGGAGCGGGCGAATAAAGGCTCAGAGGGCGTGCGCACCGTATAAGACTCTCTCGAAAAGAAGAAGTCGACTACTACCACGGCGATGGGGAAAATCCACGTATCCTCGGAGATCACAGAGACCAGAGAGAGAGAGAGAGAGAAAGAGGGAGAAACGACACACGTAGAGCCGTAAAAATAAAGCATAAAATCAACTGCTGACTCGATTGCTCTGCGGCGCCGCTCAGCTCTGCGGAGGCGAATATGCGGAGTGTGCGATTTAAATCATAAAACTCCAATAAAAATCCGACGCCGCGAGAGAGTGAGAGCGTTATTACTTCACTGCTGCTGCTGCTGCTGCCGCAGCGCGCCATCTAATTTCAACGAAGATTTTCGCGGTCTGTGTTTTGCTAGGAGGGGGGATGTTGCTGCAGTCGACTTCGAATTTGAATTTCAAACGGGTATGGCTCGGTCTGGAATTGTGCCTCGAGATTGATGCAAGCAGGGGTGGAAGTTAGGATAGGCTAGTGCGTGAAGTCGGTGGTTAAAGGATGAGGTAGGGCTGCAAGGGTGAATAGCAATTAGGAGTAATTCCAAATTGATGTAATACCTACCGGTTAAAGGAGAGAATATCGAGGGTTATAAGTCTCTAAAGGCAAAAAGTTGGTGGGTGTAAATGTTAGGGAACAAAACAGATGCATATTCATGTAGCTGTAATTGCTCCCGTAGCTTTGTCTCTGTGTCTGTAACGACCCCCGAAAGTGATGTTAATTATTAGCTACTTCGCGTGCTGATTGTTCGTCAATGCTGACTCTGCTAGAACGATATCGGTGCGATCAATTTGAAAGAAAATTAACAAATATTTACAATATTGCGCGCGATTTAATTGAATTCCCATGTCCTACATTATATTTCAAAAGGCTCGAATTAATTACAATATTTACCGGTTCATTGAACGATTTGGAAACGCGTTTGATAACTTCTGTCTGCCGGACGACACTCGGCGTGTAACAGATAACATTGCTTTTAATGAGTTCATTTGGGAACTAATTGGTCACGGCGGAGAGTTTTTTCGGCCGTGTAATTGAATCCCCGATGAATTATGACTGTCCTCTTGTAATTTAGTTTCTCTAGTTCGTTCGACTCTGATTGGATTCGTCGATTTGCGATAGAAAACGCATAATGCGACAGCGGCAGTAAAATGACATTCCGAGAATTGAAAATAGCAATGACAATTATGTTGTGCCATAATTTCGACTTACTGGAGAAGAAAATAGACTACCAAATTTCACTGTTAAGTCTGCTTCTCAGCCAATAATTAGACATTTGACAACCACAAAATCTTGATTTTCACAGATATTTATTTACCCATGAGTCAATTTTTGGAGCTAAATTTTTTTTAAATTTAATCATTATAAAAACCAAATTATTGTACCAATTTAGTAGATAATTCTTCGTCCATCAAACCGAAGAAGAAGTCCTTCAAAAATAATCCATTCCTCTATTCTTCCCAAAGGCGCACACACACACGTATATCCCCCGCTACCGTCTTTAAACAAACTACTACTACGAGCAGCAGCCAGACAAACGCAGCCGGAGCCACACTTCACCCGCCGCAACTTCTCTCGCAATATCCATGATGGACCGAGGCGCGCGCGAATGCGAGGCGATAATATTTCATTCGCAGGCACACGCGCGCTATCATTTTTCAATAGTCCGTGGTGCATCGACTTTTCTCTCTCTTTCGCACGCCCTCTCTGCGCTAACCTTTGCCGGATGCAAATGAGGTCGCTCCGATAGAGCCGCGAAATATATAATAAATCCGCACAGGAGGGAGGGGGTGGGAGGATATTTATGCCCATTATAAGGGGAAAAGAGGTAGTTTGCGAGCGTTTAGCCGTGGATTTTTCCCGGCGCTTTGTCCGCGGCACGTGCGCGCGCATACGTTTTCTTGAGTTATGAGGTTGAGAGAAGGAGGGGGTGGGAGAGAGAGTAGGTTTTTCTTCGGTGGGCTTATGGAGTTCTTGAAACATGGGGACGCTTCTTATTAAGCCGTAGAAAGTGAGAGAGAGAGCCAGACAGTCTCTTTTGGCCAAATTTATGGAGTGAAATCTATTGTAGAAAAAGTGTTGGATATGAGAGTTGGTAACAGCCTTCGTTTCTTCCTAAATAATGATATTTTTAAGTGCACATTTAGTTCGACTATAAAAACATTCCTTTTAATTCATAATAAACTCCATAAAAGACATTCCAACCAAAAACCCTTCTAAAAATATAATAAAATCGATAAAGAAGAGCGATTCTCTCAACCGCCACACTTATCCAAGTACTAAACGACGCTGAGTAAACAACGATGAATAACCCGAAACGCAAACATAACGAACGATCACGATCCCGCAAATCAGCTTACTAACGCCCGAAAATTCCTCCGAAAAAAAAAAATCAAAACCGTTTTAATATTCCGCCTCGTCCTCGAAAGTTTTATCAATAAACCGGGGTATTACAAACTGTCGGGGTTCTCTGTTTCACTTAGTTCGGTAAGTTTCGCCCCGTAATAACAGCGCTCTCACTCTCTCTCTCTCTCCCTCCCTCTCTCGCGCGCGCCGGCATTAAACCAATATTGGCCATCGGCGCGTCGAGAGCCGGGGCCGTTTACGTACACCAATAATCCCCCGGCATCCGCCAGCCGTCCATTAACCCACCCTACCTCGTGGCCCCCCGCTCCCCTCGCAAAAACCAACAAACACACTCCGAAAGAAACAGCCGTGTCGCTCGTTCGAGTGCGTAAAAAGCGCGCGCGTGCAGTGTGCACTCTCTCTCTCTCTCTCCTGGGGGTGGCAAAAAAGGGCTAAAAGCGGGTCAGTCCGGCGTAAACGCGGCCATTAGCCTGATATTCAATAAATGCCTAGAGGCCGGCATCTCTCTCTCTCCCTCTCCTGCGCGAAAGTCTCATTACGTAAGGAGCGCGTGCGGCTCTCGTTTGCACGTACACACACGCGCGCGGGTGGAGGCGAATTGCACGTCAGGAAAGCAAAGTCTAATTAGTATGCTCGCGATCGCAGTGTGATCGCATGCCTATTATCATGTGTAACGAGTTCATGGAAAACGGGATATGCACGCGAGCTGAGCCTAACCTCCACACACGTTCGGTTAGAAGCTGAAGCCCGCGTGCACGGCGGCTTGCCAGAAATTATTTTCCCGCGGGGAGGGGGCGTGGTGGACGACTCGCCGGCCTCGAAAACCTTATTCCAACTCGTTATCGCGCTTTCTCTCTGTCTCTCTCTCTCTCTCCCTCTCTCGCTCACATGTACAGTAGGTGTGACGTGTACGTACGTATTCGCGCGACGACGGGTTATTGAATTTTTTTTTTCGCGCTTTTTTTTTCGTTGGCGTCGACGGGTAATAATGAGGGTGATGGACGGGGACGCGCGAATGGCGATACCCGGCTTTTTTGACCGCGGGAGAAGACATTTAGCTCACCGAATGAAATTCATTAGCGTCAGTCAGCAAGCGAGCTTTCGCTATAAGATCCGGTTTTTTGTATTCTATGGACGTTCGAATGCATTACTGGGCTCTAATTAATCAAATCTGAAAATCAGACCAGAAAAGGATCCTCCCCTCGCGGTACTCACCACGCCAGCAGCAAAACATCATTACACCGAAAAATTCGCGGACAGCGGAAAAAATTCGTTTGGAAAATTAAAAAGTCATGCATATGCAATCAGCTCTCCCTCCCCACTCGCCCAATCGGAGAGAGCCATTATTAAGCCGTCTAGCCTCGCGTCGCCCTCCTCTTTCCACTTTGTCTCCTCTCTCTCTCTCTCTCGTAGAATTGGCGCGCGGCCAGGGGCGTATTCATTCCAGAAACTGGCGCCCAATCTAAAGGGCCAATTATTTAATCAATTCCACTCTCTTAGCGGTCCGGTCCGTAGGAGCAGGAGGAGGGCTCAGCCGAATCCTCGCGACAATTGAAATCTAGCGAGGTTCGCTCTCTCTCTCGTTCCGCCGAAATTGCCGGCTCGGCTCCTGACTCTTCTCGTTGCGGCGGCCGAGGGCGGACGGGAGCAGGAGGAGGAGAGAGCGCGTGTAACTTCCTTATATATGGGCGTTCGAGGGGTACGGTACGGGGGAAAACGATGGCGCGCGCGCGAAGCTCTTTTCGGGAGCGTGATTTGTGGCGAGTGGAGAGGGCGCTGGAAGGTGATTGTCAGTGGGAATTCGTTCGCTGGCTTTTTAAATTTGAATTTGGAAGTCCTTAGACCTGGGCGATTGGGATAAAAGGCTGAAAATGTATTTAATCATCGTTAAGTTCATCATTTGTATCTTAAATGCAAGCCTGATAATCATTAAGTAAATTTTAATACGAAAATTAGCCTCTTCGTGTACCTCTTTCATCTCATTAGCCTCTTAAAACCTAGACAAAGAAGAACCCTTTACTCGCGCATTCTCTTTGACTGCACGCCCTGTACCATTTAATACCCTTTCTTGTCCGCTCTGCAACTAAAAAAAGACGCACCAACAAAGAAGGGGGGGGGGGAATAAAGAAGCCCGGCTATAAATCACGCATTAATGCGCCGCGCGCGCGCAATATGTACACTTTTTACGGCCGGCGTTGACCCGGCGCACGTAGTCCGTTAACCTAATCCCCTCACGCGCGTGTCCGGTCGCGCATCGAAATTATACGAGCGGAATTTTAAGTCGGACCTTCGTCCAGCGGCTAATCCGCGAACACGCGCGCCACTATATGTGGCCGGAGGGAGAGATAAGGTAATAGCCGAGGGGCGCACAACCGTTGTTACTCGTGTGTGTGCGTGTGGTTTTACTTTCGACGATTCAAAATATACCGCTGCAGTTTTGCGGCCGGACGATTGAAAGACAACATTCACGGGGAGCGGCAGGATGAATATTATTTTTGCCATTGTTTCGGGAGAGCCGATTTAATTTTTGAAACGTAGTGCGGGGAATTCGTCAAAAGCGAGTGCTTGAAAATTGGAATGGACCGCGCGCAACAAAGGCGATAACTCGCGTTTGAAGGATTGGCCTGCAAAAGGTCAAACATCATTACGTGACAAAGAATAAAATGAAATGTTTCCTTTTTATTTTCGAGAATACCGTACCATTCCGGCGTTTTAATTGATAGCAACGACACATCCATCATAAAAAAAAGGCGGGGAATAATTTTGAAACGTCAGCAGCGTCGACATTGTACCCGGACAATTTAATCAATAGCGCTCCCAGTATCCCCATCAATTTCTCAAAAATTTTCAAACATTCTCCCGTCTACCGTTACAATAACGAATTATTCGAATCGCACCATGCAAACCCTCTCTCTCTCTAAAAAAAGAACTTGAATCACCTCCTATCCTCTATCTCGCTCTCTCCACCCAATCTCGCGACTGTAAAGTCGAGAACCCAGGGGCGAGACCAATTCGAACGTGGCAGAGCGAATGGGAGGGTCGCCGCAGCAGCGGTAGCAGCAGCAGGGAGGAAGATTGCCGGTCCCACAGGAAGGATATAGAGGGAGAGGTACTCTCTCTCTCTCTCTCTCTCTCTCTCTCTCTCTCTCTCTCTCTCGATGCGAGCGGCGTGTCGCGGCCGTAAAGAGCACCGCCGCAAACAATTAGATATAAAATCGGGGACGCGGGACGAATCGGTCTGTGGCCGGTAGCTCGCTTGCTCGGTCCTCCCGAGGACGTTACATCACCCCCAGAGGGGCGAGGCTACGCGTAGCATTTTTTTTTTCTTTTTTTTTGGTGCCGAAGCCAGGGGAGCTTGTCTCGCTGATTGCCCGTGCAAGAGGAATGACGGCTGTCGATTGTTATGGGGTTGAGGGAGGCAGAGAGAAGAGGATTTGCGACTAGGAGAGTGGAGAATGAGAATGGCTGAGCGAATTTTAGGGAGTGGACTGGGACGGTAAATATTTGGGAATTGTTCGTCGGTGAAGTTACGTTTTTGGGTTTTTTTTTATTCCCGGATGTTAAGTTATAGTGAAATAACAGCAAAGTACTAATTCAGTGTATTTATTTTCGAAACGGTTATGCGTTTAGAATGTCTTATTATTTATAAAATAGCTCTAAATATAACGGAATTTTGTAATAGCTATGTGAATTTTAAAAATGAGATAATCTCAGATCTTCGTATAATATTTAACTTTGTACGTCCTATATATATATATTTTACAAAAGCATATCAAAATATACGGTATAAATAATTTTAATCAATAATCCAACCAAGTTTATATATAACTTCGCTACGGGCAATACCACTGAAATTCAGTATCACAGTATCCCTGGTAGATTATGTACGTACATCCCCGTGATGCGTGGAACTCTCTAACAATCCAAAAAACGTTAATTCATACACCGTCCCGCAGGTGCGCTGGACATTAGGAATTTATCGGTCATCTATCCGCGAGGCTTAATGAATCATTTCGATAGATAAGTTTCTAATACCAAACGAAATACTTTGCAATGCATTTGCCACGTTATCGTCGTACTTTCATAAGCACAATCTGAAGAAAAATTGTTCACTGTCCGTGCTCTCTGTACCTCCCGACAACGGTGAGCAAAGCGAAGAAAGCAAAGAAAGAAAGAAGGCGGGAGAATCAATTTACAAAGAAACTACCGATCAAAGAAATCGTTTAAAATTGCAAACGAAACCGAGGATAGAATAAAGCGCCGCGAAGAAAGCGAGAGGGAAGAAACTCTCTCACTCCACACACGCGCTCTCTCTCCTTCACCTCCTCCCCTATACTCCATTCGATTTATTGCTCGAGAAAATAAAGAGCGAGCGTCGCCGGTGGGGGGGAGCAAGAAACACAGCGAAGTAGGCGTTTTCCGAGGTAGAAAATAAAAAGTTTTCGCCTCTCCCCCCGCCTCCCGCAAGAGAAGAGCCACTCCATCGGAGTCGGTCGATAAGTTCTTTAGTGGCTGTGCCGCGCCGATCACAATCGTGGGGAGGCCGGTTTTTATGAGGCAATCACCGCCGGCTCTCGCGCGGCCTTTAACCCCATCGACGCGCGCGCCCGGCAATTTTTACGGCACTTTAAAGCGAGTTGGCAACACGCGTCCACCCCGCCTCGACGACGATTCCGAGCGTGTCTTGCGGCCTCGGGAGTTCGCCTTTGTTCCGAGTGCAGTGTTCGAAAGGTGCCGAGATGGTTATGAGTGGCTAGTGCGTTTTTT
>JAPYZP010003974.1:0-11196 GCA_030522985.1 Torymus sinensis
GACGGAAATATCAGCACTGGGCTTCATTTTTAGGTACCAGAAATCGACTCTACAATGCCCGCGAAAATCCGTTTCCCGGAGGCCATGGACTCTCCTTGTAAGTCAAAATATTGAAAATGCTGTATCTTTGTATAAAATGGGTTTAGATTGTTTAAAAATATAGACAATTATATCGGCTTTTTGCGGGCAAAATTAGATACCAGAATCCAAAGGTATAAAATCTTTCAGAAATAGAAGAAGTCTATATACGCTTTGAAATATAACATAACGATAAAAATAAATATGATATAACAAAATTTAGGATACTGTATTCTTATTAATTAACACAGTTACATATTAATAATCTCGATGGCAAAAATATACAGTAAATAACGTAAATTGGTGTTCCAAATAGGTTCATTAAAAAAGTATATATATATATATAGGTTTTTTTAATTCAACGAATGTTAAGATTGTCTGGTAAATATATTTATAACCCCTGTTTATAAAAGGTCGCCCAAAATGCGTGCTTGATTCAATTCCATTTTTTCGTAACACGAGTGTATCCGCGACGTAAAAAGCATCACTCATAAGCAGAAAAAGTAAGCCCACGCAACGGATTAGTCGCGGTTTTGGCCCCAACAACACGACATTCGCTCACGGAATCCCTCAAGCTAGACTGTTTTTAAAAGTTACCTGACATGATACTCTAATAAACGCGAAGGTCTTAATTTCTACTTATATTCATTAATTTATTTATTCGGTATCGACGTTAAATCGATCAATTGGTTCTAAAAATTTATTTCTGAAAGTGCAACCTCATTTAAATTACCATACGTCATATACAAATGTTTCTATCAACATGAAAATTATTCAAATTATACCTATTAAATATTAAAAATAAATTTGTAGATATTCTATTTATTTATTTAAATGCAAATATAAGATTTTGAAAAAATACGCATTCAAACTCCTGTTAAACCAAAAACCAATCAGTTTTACTCAAAGGCACTAAACGTCCAACTACACTTTTGAAAAAAAGTATTCGCTAACCAGCCAGAGTACCATCGCGAAATCGTAAACTCGTATCACCAGATCAAGTGACTGCCTCTCGTTATACATCCTACCGATACACTTCACCACTCACTCGAATATCTCTACAAACGTAACTCGATTTACCAAACATTTTCCGCCCCCTGTATCGGTAATGAAGAATCATCACGTGATTTTTGCGTACCTATTGATCATGCAAATGTTCAATTCCACGATAGCCGCGAACGATGAATTATTAACGAAGTGCACGTGTAACGTACTTTTCGCGTAAAATCAGAGAGATGATTCGACGGCACAGAATGCCGTGATAACGAGAATATAACAAGTGCGTTCGGTGTGTTATGGCAGAGTTTGAAGAGCAGGCGCATATAGCTGATAGAGGCGCAGGTGGCATTTGAATGGTATTCCAATGGAGAATTTTGATACAGGCTTTTTGTATATTTGTTTACAAATTCAATTTAGTGCTCTTCAAATGAAGCAGCGTATCATTACAGTGTACAAATTATGACTTATTTATATCGAAGGAACCGAAATAATAAGATTAAAGAATTTTTCAAAATAATCATTTTTGTTGTATGAAAACATTTGATAACACACATTTTATTTTATTGAAAATATCTTTAAAGTTTTTCTAAAAGGTCTAAATGTAACAATTCGCCACGAGTTTTATAATTATATATAGCTAGCTTAGAGATACCTCGGTATACATTCTTTTTAAACGAATCTAAAAATAAAGAAAAATTACGTGCCTCGAAGGATTAAACGATTAAACGAAGGATTACCGCTTAAAATTACCCCCTTAAAAGAATTTCCATTTTCTTATTCTTTCCTTTGCACAGGTTCACATTATTTTTTTGCCAAAAAAAAGCAGTTTTATTTAAACGCTTTTACTGGTCAATTACACGAAACAGTCACTTAAAAATTGTTAGCAAAGATTTGATACAATCATATATTTAAGTTCAATAGTTACCATATATGTGTCTATACTAGCTGCTTCCTAAAGCTAAAATAATGGAAAAAATTTGCTGATGCTGTAACAAATATCCACTTTTTTGACAAAATCTTAAGAAATTTTATTAAAGCCCACATGTTTTCGCCGTTCAATTATTAAAAACAATTTCTAAACACAAGATACGTGTGCATGCGGTACCCTACTCACATAAAAAAAATCCATCTACAATTCTCCCTTTGAATACCTCACAACTCCACATATTCCAATTCCAAAACCCCAGTACTACCATCCGCGCATCTACATTCAAAACGCGATCAGGACCGCACGCGGCCTGTTTACAATCAGCTGCGGGATATATAACCGTATTTCGCGCGAAAGTTACGCGGGCGACAGGCGCACGCACGCGCGTATATATGTACCTACCCCCTCGTCAAATTGGTCGTCGGCCGTTTCGGCGTGTAAACAAGCGGCCGGTCGAGTAATTAGCGAAACTATTCGGTAAATGGATTTGTTTAGCTTAGGAGTCGAGAGCGGCGATGGCAAACGGCAGGAGAGACGATGGGTGTCGCTGCGTTGCGCGCTGGAGGTACCTGCGTACCTAATTAACATCATGGGGTGTGTTGTTTCAGTTTGTTTGTCAAAACAGGAAAGATGTGTGTTTATGGATGTAAGATGAGATCTATGGATGGTTGGAGAAGAGAATTGTTGCCAAAATTAATTTGATTGTTTTTGAGAACTGTTTTTTTTTTGTCTTGGTCACCATTGTCTATATTATAGATTTGAAAATTCTCCTTTAATTTAATAAAAAAATGTTTTAAAGAAAAAATATTACTTACAAGTATTTATAAGAGAAATCCTGATTGAATAGTCAAGATACAAATTGAAAATTATCAAAAATATGGTGACTTATTATTGATAAATGCGTAAAATCGTAAAATTCAGTTAATTATCGAAATTCGAAATGTGCATGCAACCTTTTAGGAATTTTGTATCGCTCGTAAACTTTTTATTCAACATATAATCGTCACACCTAACCAAAAGTTATTATTGATCCATATTAAACAATTTAAGATGTATAAAAAGTACCATAAGAAATAGTATAAATATTTGCGTCTATTCAAATTTATCCTTATTTAGTTATTAGAGTAATAGCAAGATATTTTTAATAATTTTATATTCTCACATTCATTATCAATTCACGATTCTTGGAGCCACAAATAATGTTTTCTCTCTGCGCAGGTAAGCATAAATCCTAATATTCGATTATTGGGATTTATACCAAGCGCAAGAATCGCTCCGGGTAAAGTAGCCAATCTATATGTGACCCGCGTAAGAAACCTTGGAAACGTCATACCCAGATCCCCACATCAATCAAAAACTAAAACGTGGCTTTAGACAATTAGATCTCACGGGTACCAACTGTAAGTCGCGCAGATAAGTGCTAACAATCGGCGCTAAACCGACGGCGTCGTTAACGTTTTACGCCCGCGACGTGGATTATATACGACCACGTCTCGATTTTCATCTGCGGTTTTACTGCCGCGGGGGACGCGTATACGTGCCGGTCCCGAAGTACGAGACCGGAAGTGGAACCCGGATTCGGGGCTAATGAGGGTGTACTTCCGCTTACGGCAGAGCGATGAAAGTGAAGGGAAGGTCGGTTGTTGTATAGATATATACTTTACATTCTGCGATTCCTGAGGATTGTTGTTAAAAGGGTAAAGTGGGAAAATAAGGATGTGAGGGAAGATTATGAATTAATTAACCTTTTTTGTTTCTAACTTAATAGATATATTTTATTCGAAGTGCTTCACCGAAACATGATTTTATCGATCTTTTAAGATTGAATTTTTTTTATCCAATTTTCCCCGAAACGAAATTAATTTATATTCTACAGTTGTTGTCAAAATATTTGCAAAATTTAAGCCTGTTATCGCATTCCCATTCCCTCAGGAGTCATAGTGGTTCAAAATTTACAACACACGCATGCGTGCACACACATAGACTGCATACTTGCACTTTTCAAAAAAACACATTCTTACTCAGAGATTCCTAAAACATGGAAATATGTCAAAATCTCGACTTTGAAAATTTCACCGTTACAAAGCTTTCTCTTTGAAGAAGCAAAACTATTTCCAAATCGCTTCAAGCTTTAAAGGAGTATATAAACGTTCTAGGCTACACCTCGACTCTCTTTAACACAGTGCAATACATCTTCTCAACAATATTTGCCGCTTCCGCGTCTTTTTATTCACAATCCATCAACAGCGCGAAATGCCTCTATATACGCTTTTCAAAAAATCCGGCCGCGTCACCTAAGATTCACGAGCATCAGCTGGCGCCTTGGACCGCCGCCAAGAGGCGACTACGTATAAGCTCTTGCGCGAGTCGCACCGTTTTATACGTGTCTCGGATATCTCCTCTTCTTTTATTTTCTCAAGACACTGTCTTTTTTCGATTCTTTGTTATTTTTTAAGAGAGCGGAGATTATAAGAATCGAGAGTTTTCGCAAAGTGGGTTATATGTAGGGGATATAATTTTCCGGCGGGGAATTTATTTTTAAGACTAGAGGCGTGCGCGTATTTTGACGACTATACGGGAGATTTAGCGTTATTTTTGAGAACGCTAAAAATGCCGTAAAATATGGCTATAGGCGAGAGAGACTTTCCATGTTATTTATTAAGATTAAAAATGATTAATTTTGCGCGGAGTGAAAATAAAATATGAAAGAGCAATTTTTTATGTTTTGAAATGTGTGTGTTATTGCATATAAATTTTGATGAGTTTAGAAAGGGTTATAAAAAATCGATCTGCCTAAGATTAGATTCCCATATGAATGTTATGTAAACTTATTTTTAAGCGTAAAACTAAATTTATTATTATCAAAAAATAAAAAATTATATAGGATTGAAATATCAAATGATACACGTATCAAAACTTATAAACCGAGAATCTACTATTACATAAGAACCATAGCTTCAAATGTTTACAATAAAGACAAACTAAACGTGAAAACCCCTAAAACAAGTATATTAATATTACCAATACACGTTTATAACAATTCTCAACTCCCAAACACCTGAAACCGCCGCACACTTCCGGCAGGAATGCAACACACACACAGAGAAGCTGCGCGAACTCGCGCGCGAATTGCGCCCACATTCAGGGGTCAAATTAGGTCAGACCCTCTCACTCCCTCCCTCAATGGAAAATAGGCTTCTCACCCGCACGCGAACTTCCATTGAACTCTGTCTCCTCCCCGCCCCCGACTCCTTCAGCGCGAAAATCAACAAACGACTGATAATTCTATTCGAAGAAACTAGTTCGCCAACTAACTGGTGTGTCTACTAGCCCACCGCTGCCGACGGCAAATTAACTTAGCGCAACTCGGCTCCTTAGCGACACGCGCGCTCTCGCGTTGAGTGCGGTAGCTATAGTGGCGAATTCGAAGGGGCCGATTGATTTGATTTGGTCGTTGCGATGTAACGGTTGAAGAAAGGAAGGATTGTGCGGACGGTGATAAGGAAGCGGTTGGGTGTAGGCGATTTTTTCTCGGTGAATGATGGAAACGGGGGAAGGAGGCGATAAGTACAATGAAATTTCGCTGAAAAGGCTTGCTTTGTTTGGAAACGAAATGGATTGTTTGCTTTTCGTAACGGATTGTGCTTTGCAATGGTGAATAAAATTGTATCTTTTGATCCTCGTTGTCCGAAAATATTCTCGAAAATTCTTCGACAATCAACGAATACCGAGACTGAAAAGACATACCAATATTATAAATTCCACTTGTTGCTGCTTTACGCGCGACAAATATTCACTGTTTAGGAGATGTCGATATTTACTGAGCAGCTCGTCGTCGCAATAGTATATTCGAACTTGAAGCTGTCCGTTATCTCTTCAGCGTAATAAATCTGCAATTAATATAATACAGACAAAATTGGTTCTCCGAAATAGTTGAGGCCAGTATCTTAGTTTCAAGCAGTTGTTATTTTATATAAGTATTCATATTGAAATGAGAAGTTGTAGTTTTTATTTTAAACAATTATTGTAAGTATTTATCAATAATAATTTAATTTCATCAACGAGATTTTAGCAGTTCAGCAACTTTCATCGAAATGAATCATATTTTAAGGAATAAAAAAAAATGTACATAAACAACGATAAATTTGCAGGTTCAGGTATTGAAGTTAAAAAAATGTTTTGATAATTTCACATCTTAACAAATGTTTTTCATCTTTCAAAGCCATCTTCTGTTAGAAAACACTTTCTATATCAACTTTATTATAAATTCTATAAACATTTTACACAGTGTACATATAAAATCTCCGTTAGATATAAATTACCTTGCATTATCCGTATATAGTTACACGTAGTAAACATTTTACAAACCCTCTATAAAATTTGCTTCATAAAAGAAGAAGCCTTGTAGAAACAAAAATGGTTGCCATTTAAACTCCGTAAAAACGTGTTTATGATTATAAAGACCTAAAAGAATATTATTTGAAAAAAAAATCCCTTACACAAAGAAAGTCTATAGCTACTCTCTATTATACATTGTGTACTTACATTAAATTATTTAAAAGTTAATTTACGAGGAAAATTATCCAACGCGTTTTACGCACTTCACATACTCTGCGTAAACAAATGAAATAATTAGTTACGAATCTCCTACCAACTTTTATGGAACCCACGGAATTCAACATGAACATATTCTTATATGAATGAAAATCTTCCATGAGATTACGACGAGAGATAATTTTTAAATTAAAACTTATAACACTTGTGGATATTAGATTTTTATGCATTTAAATTATACTTATTATGTACTTTATCCTCGAATGCCTATTCAAACTTTTTAATTAATTCATTTAACAAAGTAAAAAGAAATTAAATTACCAATATAACAGTTCAAGAGGAATAATAAAAGTACTTGAACGAATTAATTAACGGAATTCCTTTATTTACGCAGGCAAATTGTGGAGTTCCGAGCACCGCAGTCGTATAGTATAACTCTAACATGCCCTGGAGAAATTTTCTAAAATTTCATTATAATTCTAAAATATTATATCCCTAATAAAGATGATATAAAAATGAATGCATTAGGTACGTTAATTCAATCCATTTCCATTCATGAATCTTCGAAAATCTAACAATTCTAATCGGCTTATCAATCATACAATATTCTTATCTGTAACAGATTAGGGATATAATATTTTAGAATTATAATGAAATTTTAGAAAATTAGAGAAACTTTCATTTTGAGGAAATTCAAAAGGTCGAGGGAAAATATTAAAATACTTCGGGGTTTATTTTGGATTTCTGAGGGATTTTATGCGAATTATATATAATCTCGAATTTCCGCAAAATGAAAGTTTCTCTTTATTTTTTTTCTCTTGATTACCGCCCAGCTGGCGGGGGCCTTTCACCACCTTGGTGTGGAAGTATAGTGGCCAATTCTATAACCTCACATATTATCCAACCTTTCCCTCTCATAGTATCCTACCTTTGTTTTAACCTTCCTTGAACCTACCACTGCTTCGCATTCGCCCAGATTTTTGCGTCTGAAAGGCAAGGGAACACCCGGGATTCCACTGAAGGGAAATCCCGGGGAAAAACCCGCCTTAAAGCAGCCGGTACTTTTCCCGTTGAAAAACAGCCCGAATAAAAATCCGAGTGATATTTCCGACGTTGTTTCCGTGACTATCATGCTAACCACTACTGAGCCAATGTCGCTCCTAAAGTTTCTCTTTATTAATTCAGTACTTTCCCGCGACAAAAGACGCATATCTCTCAACCACAACTGCGCAATTCGCACCAGAATCTTTCCCCTAAAATTTCGCGATACTTCTTGACAATAATTCTACTCACTCCACCTATTTTCAATTACATCAACACAAGTATACACGATATATAATAAATTCCCATCGAAACGAAACTGGCGTTCGCTGAGCGCGCGAACAATGCGACGCGGCATGGAGATAAGGGAGTAGCGAATCGAGGTAAGGGGAGCGTCGTAGTCGTCGTCGACGACGGCGTCGCTCACCGTCCCAATTAACGAGAGGCGAACTCTCCTCGAAGTAGTCGCTGCGCGATCAACTGGTAGCTGCTACTGCTGTCGTGTTTGTTCGACGCATAGGTATATATATGTATATATATAGCTGCAGGTATCGAGCGCCGTCTGTTTACCCCCGTCTTCTGCGCGCGTATGTAAATTAATTTCGAAGATAAATACAGAGTTTTGTCCTTTTTTTCTTAATTTTTGATTTATGAATATATAATTATTCATTCTTGATACCCAATTGTTATTTGGTTTACTAATCGTGTAGGATTTTTATTAATGAAAGATGTTTTTTGTATGTAAAAGAAATGAAACTTGGTATACTTAAATTGAAGGCTTTTCGTAATATAAATGTTTGGTAGATATAAAAAATGTTACCAAATCCTTATTTGGATTTATTTTGTACTTTGAAAGCTATTACGATATTTTATTAAAAATCAGAGTTAAGGCGATTTAAATTATGCATTGTCATGTGTACTCTATATAGTAGCTAGTTAATCAATAAACGAATAAAATTATATTAATAAGTAATTATAATACGTGTAAATTTAAGTTCACAATTTATGATAAGAATTAATTGTTTAATGCAATTTCATGCATAGTTGATTATAATTTTGCTCACTAATCCCAAATAAATATTATAATATATATAATATTACGTAATGCTTGTGAATTGGAAAATTAACTTACAAATTGAAAGTTAATTTTCCTCGTTTCCTATAACTAACTCAAAATATGCAAACCCATATTTTACAAAATTAATATGTACGTGTCACGCTAATACACCCCGTAAAATATTGTTTCGCATCGCTTCTGCGACTGCAAAATATCACTAATCTTAATGACACCGCGATTACACCATCCTCACACACGTAAAACTTCAACCTTAATTTATAGGGAATTACATTACAGCCGGAAAAATGTTGCCATTACATTGTCGCCTCTGCAGCACGTCGCGCGACACTTTTCGAACTCTTTAATGTACCGCGAACGCTGCATGCGATAATTATCCATTACCGTTAATTGATCATATTTCCCCTCCATAAACAGGTTAATTTAATTGTTATGAGCAATTTCGCGCCATTACGCACTTAGCCGATACTATTTTACGTGAAAACGTATTAGGGGCGCGCTTTAAATTTTTGCCTTGATTTACGGGAACTAATTCATTGAGTTTTCAAGAAGTGAAGTAATAAAAAAGGTTGTTTGAAATCTTTAAATGTACACATGAGACAAAGAATTATAAGCAAAAATCATATAAGTATTTTAATGAACTTTTTTTCTTGAGATTTCCGTGTGCTATTTCGAATTTCAAACACACACTAAACGCAACTTATCGATCGGTAAGCGTTTCACTTAGCAACATGAAGAAAATTTTGAGTGTAAACTTTACTTTTTTTACAATGAAATTTATTATTCTCCACAATAGTACTAGGAGATTATCATTATTACTTTTTAAATAGTAATTTTTATATGATTTATGTAGCAAATGTTACTGTTTAAATAATGATTTTTATGATTTCTGTAGTAAATTTTGCTTTTTAAAATAGTAATTTTTATGACTATTAAAACGAAATATCACAATATCAGTCAAATTTGCTACAAAAATTATAAAAATTACTCTTGAAAAAGTACAAATCACAAATAACAAATGTCCCAGCGCTACTGTAAAAGATAGTAAATTTTATACAAAATATGTAAAGTATGCAAAACTGTTTCTCCGTGAACGACTAATAAACTTTCAGATAGGTCTGGATTACTGACTGTCAACTTATTTATAAATCAAAATAAGATATTAATCCTCATCGATATTATACATAATGGTAATGGCTATTTTTTCTATATTTATTAAACATACGTTCCGAAAGGATTATTATAATGTATATATATATGTAAACAAGATAAATCACGAAAGCGATCCTGAAATTTTTTCCAGATTTCTCCCCAACCAACATTAATCCTCCCCTATTTTTCATGTCCAGCTATAAGAGCTAAGTACACCAACAAAACCAGCGCTCTCGCCGAGGAACGCTAAAAATCCTCAGCAACTACTTCGCCCCCCCGCAAAAAGCTGAAAACGCTCTCGCGCCTGTCGTTCGCCGGAACTTTTTTACCGCTACGCGCACTTTGCAGCCGGCAAACGGCGAACCGCAGCTGCGCGCACGCGAAGTGCCTAAACCACGCCGGAAGCTAAAAGAGAGCCGCACGCGAATTTCTGCAGCGGCAAACTCGCGCGCGGACGAGTAATGTACATATAACATGTACGCGCGGACGTTATCGGGGTAAGTGGGTGGGCAGGTCGAGCTTTCACTTATCGCTGGGGAGTTTACGAGAAAATTGAGAGGGTTTCGCTTAGCCTGAGGGGAGTTTTGTTTGTTGGGCGATTAAGTGATTAGAGGATTTTTCATTTCTTTTCCAGTAAGTACTTGGGGTGTGGATGTGACTAGCTGAATGAAATTATTCAAGTGTATTCGGACGTTTTAATTAGTTTACAATACCTATAGGTACTATCGACCGTTTTATATCAATTTTTTAAATTTATTTGATCAATTTCTTGGTTTTCATGGGTAAAATTTCCACTCAGAAAATATCTACAATTTAAAAGAAAGTTATCTTAATGGATATAGTCATCCTTTTATTGTGCATAATAAATAGCTGTTGATCCGTTTTTCTCGATAACCTGACATTTTTCAAAAATAGAGTAATTCAATTGAAAATCAATTCAAACATATGTTCATACATTTGATATATTTTTTTTTTTTTTTCATCCATTTTTCACTACTATAAAACCTCTGTGAGAGAGAAAAACCCGCTGCTCCTCTCTTAAAAAAGTGATCTCTTAAAAAAGTGATGGATGAAATCTGTCATCACAATAAGACTGTTTTGATTGGTTGTTGTTCACCCATTTGATTAATTGATCCATATGTAAAAAGGGGAACACGATAGTATTGAATTGAAGCTTAGAGGGCAGCTTCAGAGCGTTAGGTCAATAAAGTACACTGTCATCGGCTGATTAAAAGGCCCACAGTGCCCTCTGCGCACGTAGCGATGAATTACGTTTTTAATTACTTGTAATATTTCTAATAATAATTTATTGCAGAAATTAAATGTAGATATACCGAAGTATAAGAATGTTAAATGATCAGTGAATTAA
>JAPYZP010003975.1:0-18057 GCA_030522985.1 Torymus sinensis
CATACCTTGATTTATTTTTGTCATATATACTTTTTAAAATCTATTTTATATAGTGAACAACTTCCTTCTAATTTTTTATAATATGAACTAGTACAACCAATATCTCTTCATTACATTATTTCTTATTAAAATGAATACTTTCTAAATTGATTGTCATTTTGAAAATTATTGAATTCTACGAGATATGCTAGTAATAAAATCCTACTTCGAAAAAAAATATATTTACAAAAATTGGATTTTTATAGAAAGCCTATAATATACTATATATATATTATACGATAATAAAATTGATTGCAAATCGGATCATTGAAAATATACTAATGAAGGTGTGCGTCCTACAGCTGATGTGTGTCATATATAACACTCATTTTACGTGTTTTTTTCCTTAAAGTACGTAGTTGAAACAAAACAAAGGTGATATGCAGCAACAATGAAAGATTGTATAAACGAAAGGAGCAGGTGTCTGCAATTTTGCTAGATAAGAATATTCTTTAGCAGAGATTATACGATATCAATTTCACGCGATGACATCATGTACGCCGAAAATAAAAAATTTTAGAGAGTTAGTAATACCTATATAACCTATCTGTAAAGGAAACTATGTTACAACTTATTACAAAATTTACTTCTGTGATTAACATTATTCATTTAAATTTATTATGGTGATGTTCCAGTAAATTTCAATGTAACGTAAGTTTGAATATTTAAAAAAAAATACGAATGAGACTATACAGTGGCAAGCGATAGCACTGCTAATTGTAATAATGAAGGTGCTACCGCTCACTTAGAATAAATTTCACGAAAAATTCTATTTCGAGTTTTAATAATTGCTTAATAATAAGGATCTTCGAAAATTGACAACCTTTAGTAGAAAATTGCTTATTTCTGATTATTTATTATTATAGTTTCTTAATAATCATTACTAATAGCTTTTAATCAGCTTTACTTCCAGAGTACTTTCTCCTTACAACTGATTACACAAAATTCTATGATAAATCTACAGAAAAATGATTCTAGTTTATGAACAGATTGTTGTTTTGTATTATAGTAAATACTTGACAGATCGTTTATCAAATTTATGATACCGTTTCTTTCTTCATTATACATATCGTCAGATCGATTAAATTATCTTCATCAATTTATCGATTCCTATACGATAATCGTATCTATTATACTTACTTACAGAGCTGTTATATAATCATGTAAAAGATGACTTTTTGTACACACTTTCTTCTCAGGCTTTATTTGCATGTTACACTTTCTTCTCACGTTTATCTAATGCATTATATTCTTATTTTCAAATTTCAAAACCAATCCCAATATTTTAAATGTGTAGTAAAAGCTAAGAAAGATGATTAGCATCGTTTGAACTTTGAAACAAAGCTCGTCTTTAGTTATTATTTAATATATCTACTTATGGTTTCTGCCTGATTATGAAATATTACAACCTTGTTTAATACGTTTGAAATCGTTTTATTTTAGACACAATAGAATGGTAAGACAAAACATAAGAGAAAGTACTTGTATCAATTATTAAATGATTAAAGAAAAAGTTAATAAATTAAAGTTTAAGTACTTTGTTTAAATAAAATGTGTACATTTACATTTGAAGAATTGTTCGTTGATAATTTATAGTTATATATGATCTGGTATATTGATAACGAATTTACAATAATATTCAAAATATTTGTACAATTAAAAAAGAAATCTCATTATATATATTCTTTGAAGGCATTAGTGTAAAAAAATAGCTCAAATATAAAGTGTTGACTATTATCATTTTTTAAAAGAAACTAGAATGTGAGTATACCGGTGACTCCGTCGGTAGCAATAAGGAGAAGGTATAGTAAAGGAGAGGACATTCGTGGAAGGTGCTCATAGCGCTAGTATGAGAAAATGAAAGAATATACCAACATCGGTGGCCAACACGGTAATTCAGAATGCGGAGTTTTTCGAGTATACGTTCGTGCGATTCCGATCTGCAGTTAAGTTCTGCTTATATACACTAAGGTATAGTGTGAGGTGTTCGATGATGATAAGTAAAAGTGTGGTACAGTTTAGCCAAGTTAAGAGAGGCGTAGCTAGCGTCGGTGACTAGTATCAGAAAAAAAATACGTGGGCGGAGAACCCGCCTTACTCGCGCCGTCTGCTTTATTCCGCCTCAGTTTACTTAGCTGGCCAGCCTCTAAGGCTTACGATGCGAAGTGTGCTTACGTTACGAGTGTTACGACGTAGCAGTCGACCGAGAAGGTGGAACGTGAAACGAGAGAAAGACGAACTTTTAAGAAGAGGGGGCAATACAGTCAGGAATTTCAGATTATGCTTCCCACAGACGATATATCTACAGCTATGTTTTTGTCTTTCAAACTCACAGTGTAATACAACGTCTTCGCTCGGCCGCTCTCGGCTTCATGGTATACATTTACCCAAATTTAAATGTTTTTTTAAATGAACTTCAGAATCCTAATGACCGCAACTGGTCTCGTACCGATTCACGGTTAATGCTGGCTTTTCTCCATATTCAACAACGATTTGCCTAGTTTAAAAGAGGAAGTTTCACAGAAGACCATCGGCATCATCGGTTAGTGATGTATGGCCGGGTGAGTATATTTACATATAGAGTATACCAAAATACTTATCCCCTTTTACATTTTTAACTGACATATGCTATGCTTATTATTTAAATATTTGCTCTTTTCCAAACAAAAATACTAAAATGCATAATCCTTTTAGTAATACGGCACAGTTGTTCAGTTTATTGCCGATTTTTCATAGTTATTATAAATAATTAACATAAATTTACAACTTTACTTTTAATTCAAGAAATATTTTACTAAAGAATTTAGTTGCAAATTCATCTCGATTTGTCAAGCTTAATAGCGTTATTTTATAATTTAAGCATATGTATATTGATACCTATTTTTCATCGTTATTATATATCTCATACATGAAATTGTAGTATTATAAATTTTTAATTTATACAATAACATAAAATTAGAATATTTCGTGTTTGTTTTGATTATTTAAGATCCGCGATAGAAATCGGAAATCCGTAGTAATTTATAAATTATAATTTAATTTAATTAATAATTTTATTTATTTGAGAAAAGCTATTAAAAATAATATCGATATTTGTAAAATTAGTTTTAAAAAATCACAAGTGTTGCATATATCTATAATGTCATTCAGTATATTTTACCAGAGTATGAGTCATTACGTGGTTATGCAATAGTTACTGGAATCATTTTTTTACTACAACTGCAGAGCTACGTGCAAAAGAATGTTTACATAAAATTTAAGAATTGTGTAGAACAATCATTTTTTTTCTTTTTTTTTCATGAACTACTAATACATATATATTTATTTATATAGACAGTTCAAATTATTTGTATTTTTTTTATTTAATATATTTGACATCTTTTTGTATTAAGTCTTTTTAAATAAACTCAAAATCTACAATAACAAATGTTCCTTCTGTATCCAAATTTTTTTCCATTAATTGTAAACAGACGTATATCAAAGTGACTCTTTCCTTGCTGATGCCATATTATATATATACCTATATATTCATCTGTGTAAATGAAATTTCTATGCCCCTTTCACTAAATACTTATAAATGAAATTCCATAAAAATATATTAATGATCGAACGAAAAATTTATTGTGCACACCTGATGAACAAAATAGTATCATTCCAAAATTTTCGCAAATATTTATATTACATTTAATTATAGAAAAATGCATTATAAACTACGATATTATAGAATACACAGTAATTTTTACTATACGGTTTTATACATATCAGTTCATTTCGCCCGAATCCGATATTGTTTGAATCATTAGAAAAATATGATAAGATATAACATACACTGCCATGTGTGTTGTAAAGATATCGAGACTATAATATTATATTTATTTTTCAGGAAAGTGGAGATCGTCGACATTAAAGAAGGAAAATTTATATCACAATTTCTTTTAATATTTACATTAAAATACTATTAGTGATGCACACTATTCTGATACGAGAGGACTGAATGATATAAAAATGACTTCATTCAAGGAAAACGAAAAAAAAACAGTACGATTAGCTTCATCTGAATGCTCTACCGAAGATGTCAAGAACGAGATTGACACAAATAATCAAAATGAAGAAGAAAGTTTAGCATATGTACCACAAATTAAGTGGCTAGATCTTGCAGCGCAAATATTTATTCATGTTGGTTGTCTTTATGGACTGTACCTTATTATAGCACAAGCGAAAATTTATACGAGTTTGTGGGGTAAGCAACAGTATTTTAATTGTTATACTCGTCAAGCAGGGTGCTGCTGCGCCTTTTGACATATATATACTTACTACCATAATTCTAACATCGAGTACAACACTTATCATAAACTTAATTTGAATCATATACTAATTAAATATCATTGCATCGTAAATGAATCTTTACTAACTTTAACGAAAATATACAAATACTAATGAAACAAATTCTTTTAAAAATTAATTCTTTTGCGTAATTTATTTTTGACTAACAAGGCAAACTATTCTACCGTCGGATGATAGATGTTGGCACAAAGTTTAAGATATATTTTTAGATACCAAAATATCAAAGAAACCAATATATAAGAAAAAGTAGTAAAACCTAAGGCTCATAAGAATTGGATTTATAAACATTTTTGGTATTTACTTTTAAAAAGATGACAAAAGTCTCTTTCCAACCTAAATCATTCTCAGTCCAGAAAAAAACTACAAACTATTTAAACAAGTATAGAACAGAAGGAAATATAAGTACATTTTTGAAAATCAATTTGTAATTATCATATATTCAAAAAGTTCATAATAGTTTCCAATTGTGAGAAAACCATAAATTCTTATTTTCATACTATATTAATTTCTATTTTGAAATTTTATGTCCAATTCTCTAATTTATACACAGTTAAAAATGTTGTGTTTTGTGTAGTTTCGATTTCATATACACAAATTTTGTGTAATATATAACACACAAATTGTGTAATTTTTAACAGAAGATTTGTGTAATAATTTACACAAAATTTGTGTAGAGTGCGTATAATGAATGTTTTTTTGTGTAATTTGTGTGTAATTGATGACAAACACACGAAGTTGAATTATAAAATTTTTACACATGATTTGTGTTAAATTCAATTTTTACACAAATTTTGTGTATTTTTTTTTGTTGAAATACTAATTACAGAAAGCGTGCGTAGTAGGAGTCCGATTTTAACATAAACCATTGTAAAAACTGGATACGATTTTCAAAGGTGTACCCTTCTACGGCGGTCTTTTTATATTTAAAGAGATTTCTTTCGCGACTCCCTAGTCAAAGCAGTGCTAAATGAAGAGTTTATCTAGAATTTTAAAAAAACTATAGTTGTAATGATAGAGATAGTCAATGTATTATAAATAAAGTGTGTTTAACATGACTAAGATAACTTTTTAAGAAAATGTCGATATTTTCTAGAAATTAGATATTGTCACTACAAATTAAGTGTTATTGATAAAGCACTAGAATTTCTTTTTCCTCAACTGATTTTAGTTTTGAAGGTATCATTTCGCTCCTTAAGGTGGCTCCAGCGAGCTGGGCCGTATCTATATGGGTTCTTTTAAGGTGCATTGAAGTTTTACTTTAATAATGGACAAAATTGCAATGAAAATAGTTAATAGTAAGTTATAACATACTTTTAACCATTTAGGCACCCCAAAATACAAACGGCCCTGGAAGTGTATGTTATATACAGGAAACGTAATTTTTTCATCTCATACATGAAGTTTTCTAAAAACTTTCACTGATGATCATTATTTTTCAACATACTATTGTAATCTATGATAATGAACTATTAATTACAAACTTATTTTCAAAGAAATTATAGATTTTCAGTTCATATAGGGAAAATGAACACATTGATATTGCACTTCTCCCATAAGAGCCTGTGTTGGAAGTACGAGTTCCAACATTTTTTTCTCTTTCATTTGCCTGGTTAGCCCAATTGGGATAAAGACCAATAAAAAGCTTGAGATTTCAGCTTTCGATACAGATTTCTCTTTTTTTATATTTATGGGTTTTAAAAATCGCCGGAGCCACCTTAAGTAATTTCATGAGGATTTGCTAGCTGAAAAAAAAATTCAAAATTATTCAATACCCAGAAAGATATAGCGGATTGTTCATAAATTCATGCACATAGTTAAAAATAGTATATTATGTAAGCCATGTATAATGGTTACAAATTGTAATTTATTGTACTTTACTCTGGTTTAAATAAATAAATAAATACACAACATGGGAGGTAAAGAGTTGGCCAGTCCAGAGCACTACGTGTAAATACGGCAAACATGTACTCTGGGGTGGCCTTCTTTATCCCCATGTTGAGTATACGATTTTTCATCATACCGGGCCCGAAAATACCACATTTGCGTTTCGGAGCCGGGAGCAGAGTGATACTTTCGGCCAGGGTATGGTGAAAAATATATTTTTTTAATTGGCTATAACAGAAGAACCACCTTAATTATACGTAAAAACATGTTACCAAATTTGAGCAGAATCTACGACCCCAAAAGAATCAAGACACTCCTGTCGTAAATTATCTTAAGAGGATGTGAAATACCGACATAATTTTCAAAAGAATATAACTCATGAAAATACCAATAGAATCATCCAGAAAAAATTCTGAGTATTGGATTTAAGTATACGGAGCGCCTGTCAAGCGTGTTTTTCCAAAAAATGATGATAATTTATTTAATTAAATAAAAACCGTACTGTCGGTAATTGGGAATTTGCAATTAGCTTTTTAAACACGGATAACTAACGAAAGAACTAATAGAATCACTCAAAAAAATTCCTGCATATAGGCTTTATGGGTACGGAACGCTTGACAGATTTTGTTTTCCGAATAGACGCTTGAATATTGATTAAAAAAATATTGAAATTCACGGTTTCACGTGGCCTTTAACAACTTAAAGTCTGACGATTAATAAATCTTTTATTATTTCAATTTGTTCTTGAGTTTTAAAAATAATCTCAATTGCCCTCTGTATGTAATAAATGAACGAACAACGAATTACCCAATGAAAAATATTACATAAAATAATAAAATAACAAAAATCTGTACATTATGTTACTTAATTGAAAACTTATTTGAATTATTTTAGTATATAATGAAATTTTTTTTCTGTTTCTAGCATTTATGACAATTTATACCTCGGGATTTGGAATTACAGCCGGAGCTCATAGACTATGGTCACACAGAGCATACAAAGCAAAATGGCCCTTGAGGTTTCTTCTTGTTCTACTTTTTACAATAACTGGACAAGTAAGTGTTTATAAAAGAAATCTATTACAATAGATTTAATTAGTTAATCTATCGTTTTTGCACTGGCTTGGGAAAATTATTATCCTGGTAGCGACGAAAAACATTTTTAACCAAGGCATTGCTCGTTTTACTAAAAAAAGACAGAATTCTTCCACTTATTAGACACTACCCGCGAAAAAATGATTCGTATATACTTATATATACTTATATATGTGTATATATCCTCATATAGATCTGTATATAAATATATATGAATTGTCTCTATTTAATTATGTATAAACACCACGCATAACCATGAATGGTCATATATAGGACTGAATATCATTTTGCATGGGTAAGCAACTGAACATAATCTTAGGTAAAATTCATGATTATGCATGTTGATATATGTTTATGTATAATGGTGTACAATTTTATATATAAATATACAATTATATGAGTGATACAATCACTAAAAATTTATATGACAATACGAAATTATATAAAGTTATACATAATTGTGCATATTTATACACAGTTATATAGAGACATAAGTGATATATGTTTATATATAGTTCTTCATGAAAATATATATAATCATATATAACTATATACAAATGATTTTTACGCGGGTAAAGTAAATTCAATTTTAAATAAACAGTGCTGTTTTTTATTTTTACGAAAAAAATAACTGATAATAAGCTAGTTATTATGGCAAGTGTAAGAAAGTCAGAATCAAGGTTAAAATAACATACCTACTCTCTAAAGTTGAATTAGTGAAAATTGCTCCACCTATTGAATTAGTGGAAAAAAATACTAATTTATTAGTGAAATATTCACTATTTAATTAGTAGTCTGCACAAAACTACTAATTCAATAGGTGGAGCAATTTTCACTAATTCAACTTTAGAGAGTAGGGAGGAAAAAACTTGGACAGTCCACAGCTCATCTAAATTCGCCTTCTGCTCGGGTGGTAAATACGAGATGTGGGCTGGCCAATTTTTTTCCCCGAGGTGTCTATACTATAGATATTTTTCACCATACCCGAGCCGTAAATACCACATTGGCGTGTTTGAGCCGGGAGCGAAAATGGTACTTTCGGTCAGGGTATGGCGAAATAGAACATTGTGCAACAAGGGGAGAAAATGATCTATTTGGGTGAGGTGTTCAGGACGAGTCGGAGTCGAGGGTGCCGAAGGCACCCGAGACAGAGACGAGTGCTGAAGACACCTCACCCGAGTCTGAAAAAGCTTTTTTTCCCGTGTTACACACTGTATTTTTTTAACGAAGGCATGAGGGCCTTTTTTACGTATGTGAGTCGGAGAGAGGATTGGGCATTTCGAGTCGTACACAACGCAGTTGAAAATTTTATTTCTCACCTAAAACAAGTGAGAAACGTCCATTTCTCACTAGTTTTTCATTTATCACCTAAAAGAGGTGAGAAATGGCTATTTCTCACTAGTTTTAGGTGAGAAATGGAAATTTGTCACTAGTTTTTCATTTCTTACCTGGTTTAGGTGAGAAATGGATATTTCTTACCACTTTTACAAAATACGCTCGAAATGCGAAATTTTCTCTCCTACTTTCACACGTGAAAAAGGCCCTATTTTATGCCTGAGTTGAAAAAAATAGTATACGCACCACTGGAGGAAAATTGGAAACAGTGGATGACTTATAAACTTGATGAAAATTTGAAAACGAGAAAATATAGAAAAGAATAGTAAGGTATCAGTAACATACGTATGCATAGGTACGTGTAATGGCTCCGACATCAATTTACAGAGTTTTTAAGAAACTCGACGTCGACGAAAAATTTATGATCTATTTGTACTTACTTGTATACATGTTGAATTCGTGTTGATTATCGGAGATTAAATTTATAAATCAGTCCTTAACACATGGTTTTAATTCATAGGAAACCAATAAATGGATATACAATGCTTCTATACTCAACGGGGCATATCGAAAACTGACACATTTTTTACCTTACTAGTATTACATTTTTTAACTAATAAGAGATCACTAGAATTCTAAGCATATACTTTGCGCGCGCATGTTTTACATTTATGTAGTAAATTTTAAAATTTATGACGTTATTACATTTTTTAGAATGTATTAAATGAATTTCTCATGAACATAGAGCGTTGTAAATTATTTATCAAACAATATGTTTATATATAATGTCATGAATTGTTTAATTTGATATTAAACATTTGTCGTAATCATATCTGTGGGTTCCCGAAAAAATGACTTGACTCCATTTTTCCCAAATTCGAGATTACATGATATTTTATATATTTAAATACGTCTCTTTTGAGAGACAACGTCGAAATAAACGTGAATACAAAGGAAGACACAGACTTTCTGGAAACTAATTTTTATTTTACTTATATATGATCTGATAATGTGTGGGACTATAAATAAGTAGAGTTAAATGAACTGAAAAAAAATTTTAAACCCAAAATTATATACTTTGCAAATGCAGATATTGGTTATTAAAGAAATAGTCATACAAGGTTTCAATGTTTTTTAAATATATTTAATTTTAATGTTTAAAAGCTTACTTTGTTCCTTGATTATTTATCTAAACATCCACCGTTGACAAATTTTGAATTAATCAATTATTAGGAGAACAAATTCATTGCTATTTAAAAAAATGTGCTGGAATCTATAAACAATTAGATTCAACTGTGAATATCTATAGATAATTATTCAAAAAACAAAATAAGCTTTTGTACATTATAATTAAATTCAAAATTAAAAAAATTCGAAACATTGTATGTCTTTAATGAACAGTATCTGCATTTGGAATTATATAATTTGGGGTTTAACATTTTTTTTCTGGTGCATTAACTTCACATTATCGGATGTTATATAAGTAAAATAAAAATTATTTTCTACAAGATCTGTATCTTGAGATATGAATACCTTAATATTGTGTATTCGTTAAAAAAAGTCAAGTATTTTATTCACATCTCCACTATAATAGGCCCTCTAAGTATAGCCTGAGAAGCGGGGCAAAAGTGGCGACTGATTCCCTCTTTACTTTATTCCCGCACATGAGAAAATAAAGGACTTTATTTGTTTATGATGAATTTGGTTAAAACAAACAAAATTATATTACACATAAATATAAAATAACTTTTTAAGTCTGTAAAGTATGGCCATATAGCGGAGCTGGGAATAAAGAACTATATGTAACACGGGACTAAAGTTGATCATTCCCTTGGGTGATCACTGCCCTTGGTTTGCTTCGCTTTGCTTCGTTCGCTCAAGCAGTGAACTCACCCGCGGGAAAAATCTGCGACTTTTATAGTAGTCCCTAATGTACTATTAGGAAAGAGGCTTCGGCTTGCTAAAAAAAACTTTGATTGAGATGCGAAAATAACCGTTTTCCTTTATTAGTACATTTCGACACGGGTGCGGAAGGTGATTATTTTAGCTCATGTGACGTTTTTCGCACGAGCCAAGCGAGTGAGAAAAGTCACACGAGCTAAAAATCTTCTTACGCAACAGTTTCGAACCGTATTTTATACCACGAGAGCCGAACATATTAAAGTTAGATTTTGAGGTTAGAGTGGTATAAAATATATATCGTTGATTCTTCAAAAAGTGCCGTTTTTCATTCTTTGCAACCTCCGTAAATATTTTATTAGATTTTATGATATAATTTTTTTTTTAAATAAATTTTTTCACAAGAATAAAACCCAAATTACTAGAATATCATACAGTGAAATTAAAAATGGCGAGATGACCATTAGATTACATGTAAAACTGTGTAAAACTGAGTACTTTTGCTAAGAATCACTCATATAATATTGTAAAAAAATGCTTTCAGAGGCTCATTACAAGGTTAGAAGACCAGAAAATAAAAATTACTGCAAGTGATGATAAATAAAACAGTTAATAATATGTCTTGCGAAGGCTCTGTTAGGGTTACAAATTTGGAATCTTGGATTAAATCCATTTTTTTATCAAGTTATTTTAGCTCTATTAAAATCTAACAGTTTTGCAAATACGTATGCTCTGAATCTCCAGTGATCCATGATAAAATCGTTGTGAAACTAAACCATGGAACAAAGCCCTGGTAGAAAATAGACCAACTCCGTTGGTCAACATGTTAATTAAATGGAAGCATTTCTATTTAAGATTAACATTAAAATCTAATTAAAACTATTTAAAACTATCATTATATTTTAAAGCATCTACAATATAATACTTCTACATGTATAAATAGTTATTCGACATGGTGTGACGTTTTTAATTTAAAACTTGACCAACGATTCGCCAACCGTTGGTTAGCATTTCTACCAGGGAGAGTGTTTTAGAATTCTCATTCTATAACACCGGTGTAAAACTAAAAACCGCTGCTAACTGCTTTAGCAGATGAATGCTTTCTCAAAGAGCATTATATTGAATTTGTTTTAAGGAGGTTGTACCGATACGTCACTAATCAAAATGAGTGCACTTTTTATTTATGATACATTCGCGAAGTGTATTGCATCCAAGAAACTGTGTAGATGAACTTCCACGAAATACCGATTATTCATGTAAATTGTACAATTTTATTTAGCCTTATTGTCAATTAAGAGTTATATACAGCCACTAATTTGACTCATATTTTGAGGTTAATTGTAAGTTTTTTGTATTCAACATAATTGTGTTATAAGTAAGCGTCTCTGAATACGATTTCTAAAGAGTAATAAATGTTCATCATAATTTCATTATCTACTAAAAAAAATATGAATAGAATCTTAATGTTAAATGCTCTTTAATACACAAGTAAGTACCAAAAAATCGCGACTTCCCATAAGAACCCATGTTACTCAGTCAAAAACGAAAACATTAATATCTTAATTTCTAGCTTCCCTATAGCTATCTGAAAATGTATATAGTGTTTTTGAGATATTTTCAAACCTGTATACGAAATTGCACATGTATCTTAATGTTAATTCTATTACCGGTACAACCTCCTTAAATATAAATAAAACTTTTTAATAAAAATTGTGTGTGTGCGTGTGATTGTGTATGTGTATGTGTGTGTGTCTGCATGTGTGTGTGTGTAAACTCTTTATATCTCGGAAACAAATCGACCGATTTTCGTCAGACCAAACCTATTCTCTTCGTCTCGCGAAAAAAACTTGGTACCCTGACTGATTTGAATTTAGATCGATTTTCTTTTATGTGATAACCTAAGTACGTTTTTGAATTTTTCGTTTCTTTGATTTTCTTAGGTGTTACATTCAATATTACTTAATATAATTTACTTAATAATTTTTCTTGAAAGGTCTTTAAATTACCTACATTTTCTTTTTTTATTTTTAAATTATCTTTATTATTTCATTTGTTATTAAGAAAAATGGTTTTATATTTCATAAATTAATTTCTCCAAAATATTCAATTTATTGACTTGAAATTTTATCCACTTATTTCATTGTGGAAAATATTTGGTTAAATTTTCAAGAGATTATCTTCATTTGATTTTAAGAAAAAAATTATTTTAGAATAAATTTGTGTTTTCGTTGTCGAACGATAACAAGGGTAAAAATGAACCAATCGTCTTGATAAATAGCCATTATTAAAATATATACTGATGTAAACAATCAATGTAATATAACAATAAATTTTGTTTGAGGAAGCTGTTTTCAATGAATTGGCAGCGGTTTTTGCAAATAATGGCTACAAATAAAATCTTTAGTTAAGGACGTTCTCCGAAAAATTACATTTCTTGTGATTTCTGTAAAACTAGTTGAGGAAGCTTAATTTAGTGTCCTTAAGGGAGTCTTAGAGGTATAAATATAGGTGCCCCGTACCATCTAAAAAAATATTTAAATATATCATTAGTTATATGTACTAATTATATATTAAATATATTATCTCTAGGCCTATTTTACCCAGAGATATTGTATTTTTAAGATTTTGACTTTGTTGTAACTTTGTGAAGCCAAGACTCGATGGATTTACATGGGACAGGGCCTAAATTATTTGAAGTAATTTAGGCCCCGTTCCATGAAAATCAAAATTTAAAAAATGCAATATCTCTAAATAATATAAGCCTAGAAATGATGTTTTCAGCAATTTTATCGGAAATGTTGCCTACTTGTAGTATATATATATGGCCAAGTTTCTGTCTAATCGAGAGGTCAAAAAGATTTTCGTAAAACTCTCAGGAAATATTCTGCTACTTATTCTGCTAAAATGCTTCCCTGAGGAGTTATAAATTAATGAAAATCGGTCAAAAATGCAAAAAAAAATCATCAAGATTCGGTTTTTGACCTCTTATATCTCCAAAACTATGCCTTAATACATGCTTCAAAGCCCGGTATCCAAAGCGGTATTCAAAATAGAAATATTTGATTTCAAAGTTCCAGAAACATAAAGAAAAAGTACCATATTATTTGTATACCTATCTATATATAATCGCACCGTGTAAGTGGTATTTATTTCAAATATTCAAATATTGTATTATATGTATTTTCTTACACCATCATTTTGTTATTAATTTTAGAGTAATATATAGAGACTCATGAAGGGTTTCCATCATAAATAATATCTTTTGATCACAATTTTTGCGATATTGATGAAGTTGAGTCGGAGAACGTCCTTAATAAACGAAATACTAGTAAGGTAGAAATCGTATCTTTATCCAATCATGTGCTTAGCCTTAGTAAAAACTTTAAAAAGAGTCGCTACGTAAATTTTTAATGATAATTGACTGTATAAATTAAAAATATTACTTATGTCGACTGTAATTTACAATTTACAAAATTCTTATCAGTGACTGTATAAATCATTATACTAATTCGGACTTATTATGAAAACAATTATTTTACAGAGGCATGTGTATGCTTGGGCATTGGACCACAGAGTTCATCACAAATACAGCGAAACTGATGCGGACCCTCATAACGTTAAGAGAGGATTTTTCTTTGCACATGTTGGATGGCTTTTTACAACCCCTCATCCGGATGTAGTCAAGAAACGCGCTGCAGTTGATATGAGCGATCTTGAAGCAGACCCTATTGTAATGTGGCAAAAGAGGTTCGTTTTAAATACTTTAGACAGACAAATAATACAAGTAATTTTGGTTTAAGCATTATTTAGAATATCACCATCCTTATTATTAATCTTTAAAAAATTTTAGATTGTATATACCGTTGTTTGCACTCCTGGCTATTGGCGTGCCTGTAATCTGTCCATGGTATTTTTGGAATGAATCACTATGGGTATCATTTTGGATTAATTTCAACTTTAGGTTCTCTGTGACACTCAACATTGCTTTTTTCGTTAATAGCGTTGCTCATCTATGGGGAAATCGCCCATATGACAAGTCAGTATAATACTTAATGTTATTTACTTCTTTGGATTTAATGTTATATTTACCCGCGTCGCAATATTATATTAGATCTCATATAAGATAGTAATTGAAATCCCCCACAATCTCATATGAGATCTAATGTGAGATCTCATCTACAATTTAAATTACAGTCAAAAATAATTTGTTGTTCATTTGAAAGAATGAATAAATATTCTGTTTTAATGAAAATTAAAAAAAAAACGAGCAAAATTTTAAATACATTTCGTCGGGTGGGAGCAAGAAAATCCTATCTCAGTTCGGCGCGTGAAAACATCCTATCTTGGCTCGGCGCGTAAAAAGATCCTAGCTCGGCTCGGCACATAAGAACGTCCTATCTCGACTCGGCGCGTATATAGTATATAACGTGCCATCTCGACTCAACGTCTACACACAGAGCACCCGCGATGGGACGCGCCGAGCCGAGATGGGACATTCTTACGCCCCGAGCCGAGATTGGACGTTCTTACGCGCCGAGCTGAGATAGGAAGTTTTTACGCGCTCGGACGAGATAGTTATTATTTTATTTGCTCTTTTTACCGCATTCATCTTTTTTATTTATTTATTACCAGTAATATTTACATTAGTAAATCCTGTAGAAGTATACACAGATACTTCTACATAATATATTAAAGCATAATATTTATTCATTCTTTTAATTTATCAAATGATTTATTATGGTAATTAAAATTGCAGATGGAACCTCATAAGCGATTTCATGCAGATCTCATATGAGAGCTCATATAATATTTTCACGCGGGAAACAATCAATTTTTTAAGTAATATATATTATTATATAATTTATTTAGTAAGTATTTCACTCATGTAAAAATTCTTGTGAATAGGGTGACTTCACCAGTGAATGAACGAATAAGGAAATTGTAACTTTTGTTATTTAATTAAGTGGTTTCAAAATGGATTAAAAGTATAAGCCTTTTGAAATTTATTTTCTAAAATGTTCAAATTTTACGTCGGTGAGCAAATTTTTAATAAAGAATCAAAGTAATAATTTTATTTAATACAAATCTATAAATATCTCCTAAAACCCAGTGAATGAACATGCAATCTTAGTATCTAAATACGTGTCACCAGTGAATGAATTCATAGCCAGTGAATGAACACTTGATAGCGGCGATTTTATGATTTTATTCTTAACAAGATGATTTTTTTATGCAGAATCTTTATATAAAATGAAATAAAAATTGTCAAGGATTCGAAAATTATCCTCATGTTAGATGAGCAATACATAGAAAGCTTGATATTTTCATTCACTGGCGCCTGTTCCACCACTGGTTAAGTCACCCTATAATGAATTGCAGATGAGTATATTAGGATATTTATTATATACTAATTTTTTCTATGACTAACAAGTAATTTGCGAAAAAACAATAATTTCTTTTAATGAAGTCTTGTTTTAATTTTTCTATTACTCAATTAGGTACTCCTACATCTAATTTGGCCACATGCACATTGCGACGGCTCCATTTTATGGAAAAACTTAATTAGATATAAAAAGTAACTAAAAAATATGAAAAATGTAACTTATAAATTATTTCAAGAGCTATGGTAGCTCAATCGTCTAAGATCTCGGACTATAGGAATGTTTGGTTATCCAACTATACCTATAGTTTTTACTATAATAAAATCCGAACGCGCCGCGCGCGACCTATTTTTTTTTTTTTTTTTTTTTTTTTTGTTTTTTTTTTTTTTTTTTTTTTTTTTTTTTTTTTTTTTTTTTTTCTCTTTTCCCTTTTTTATTATTGAGCTCTCGCCACTTTTTAATAATAAAAAGGGCAGACTTGTCCCGGCACTGAGAGGCTGTGTGAGCAAAATTTTTTTTGGAGATCGCCACGGTAACCAAACGTTTTTTTATGTATTTTGAGTCGTACACAGTTAAAGGACGTGTCCAGTTTTTACAATGTTTTGTGTTAAAATCGGATTCGTACTACACACGCTTTGTGTAATTAGTATTTCAACAAAGAAAAATACAGAAAATTTGTGTGAAAATTAAATTTAACACAAATCGTGTGTAAAAATTTTATAATTCAACTCCGTGTATTTGTCATCAATTACACAAAAAAAACATTCATTATACACACACACTACACAAATTTTGTGTAAAATATTACACAAATCTTCTGTTAAAAATTACACAACTTGTGTGTTATATATTACACAAAATTTGAGTATATGAAAATATTACACAAATCTTCTGTTAAAAATTACACAACTTGTGTGTTATATATTACACAAAATTTGAGTATATGAAAATCGAATTTACACAAAACACACAATTTTTATAACTGTGTAGAATCCGAATTTCATGGTTTCAAGGCATGGAAACGCAAAAAACATGCGAAAATCTTAGTTTTGCACTAAATTGTTAAATAAAAAAAAACTCACAACTTTCCCGCCTCGAAACCACAAAATTTGGATTCTGCGCCTCAAAATACATAAAAAAACGTTTGGTTACCGTAGCGACCTCCTACAATAAAAATGGACAATTGGGCACACTCAGACCCCTCTCAGCGCCCGGACTAAACGGACCCTGGGATCGAACCAGAGCCGCCGACTCGCGAGTCAGATATCATTCTAGCCACGGCCGCCACCGCTTGGCTTTCTGCTAATCGGCGTCATATCGTAAACGGACGTCTTGCTTATTTCGTTCTTCCATATTTGTACACTATGTGTATCCACAAGTAACATCATTTCATTTTAATTAGTTTAAATGATACACTCTTAAAAATTTTGTGTAAAATTTCTTGTGTAAAATTTTGGGTATGTTCCGATGAGAGCTTCGTCAATCTCCGGCCGTTACGGCGGCGGGAGGGGGGGGGTAGAGAGATATAGTGTCAGAAGCACGTAAAAAATTCCGAATTTAAAAAAGCAGAGGTGTTAGTCAATCTGCACCGAGGTCGGGATTCCAATTCGGTTAGGATGGCGGGAGAGGGGGTTTATACCGAAGCTTGCTTTCTGCCAGAACTTGCCGGAGAATCGTTCCGCATCAGATAACATGGCTGCTATATGAAAAGAGGTAGCGCGGAGTCGGATCGCGGAACGATTCTCCGGCAGGTTCCGTCAGTTTCCCCTCTCCCCACTGAGAAAAGTAATTACTTGATACAAAGAAATGATTCATTAATGACGCAAAAATCTTATATGTTTGGTACAAACTCCCCATTCATTAATAGTTATGAACTATGACTTTCCGAGATGTAAATTTGGCAACCTGCACAGTTAGGTTAGGGACGTTGCAATTACGATAAGTATTCAAATCATCGTACCTTATTTATTTATATGTATTTGAACTGAAATATATTCTATAATACAGTTTTATTTTGCGTTCACATGATATGTAATTCACCTGAGGTACGAATAACATTGCTTAGAAATAATGCAGAGTAC